>JAFBJT010007546.1:210190-227926 GCA_016785325.1 Chascanopsetta lugubris
CTGCTGATCCTGAAGTGACATTTTAAGTAGGTTTCATTTCATAAAAGCAGGTTTGTTTTTTTGTTTATGATTATTGCTTTAGTTTATCGATCACATTTTTTATGAGATATCATATTGTACGGTTAGATATTATATAGTCTTTAAAATGTTTGTCTTTGAAAAAGGGAATACGATATTACAGATACTTTCATTTTTATATTCAACCTAATATATTATAATCTGTAAAAACTAGATCATTTGAAAACTTTAAACTATGGAGGAAATTATTTTTTGTTAATTCATAATGATTTACTCAAAATAGTTTTTCATTATAGTATTTTTCTTATTTTCATCATCAACCATGTGAAGGGAATAAAATCTACCTCTGTACAGATTACAGTAGATTAGTACATTTGTTGACCCAACAATAAAAAAAACAACAATCATTCATTTTGTTAGTTATTTGAATGTGGTTCAGCTCTGGCGCTCTGTGGTGTCGACTTCAGAACTTTAATATGGCTCCATCTAGTGGTCCTTGATATTATCAGACAGTCGTGTTACAACACACGCAGCTTTTTTATTAAAAACACAAACTAAATAATATTTAAAATAATCAAATGAGTGTTTATTGTTATCATTAATTCTAAATCAATACATATGTCACAAACTAAAACACAATTGGTTCTAAAAAAAATCCTGAGGAAAAATATTAAATATTCACATTTGAAAGTAATTCATACATTTGTATAAAAAGCACTGACTAAGAAAAACATTGAAAAAGTTAATTCCAATTAATAAAAAATATATGTATTTTCCTTATGACTTTATCTGGGCTGAATTCAGAAACAGTCCTCAGCCAATCGTGTGCAGTGTTGTTGTCATGTGGCCTTGCTCGGAAACTGCTCCCCCTGCTGTTTGTTCCGTGTCTCTGTTCTTCATCTGGTCACAAAGGTGGTAGAAGGTGTGGAGGAGAAGTTCTCCATGCGTAGTCGCACCACCTGACCACGCGGGGGCGCTGCGTACAGGAAGCGGCAGGTGAACAGCTGGCGACAGGACTTGCGGAAGTTCTCGGACATGAAGGCGTAGAGGACGGGATTCACGCAGGAGTTCCCGTACGACAGACAGTGGGAGAAGATCCGGAAAACGAAGGTGGCGTCGTTCAGGGGGAAAGTTCCAAACTCCACCCACATGGCGATGATGTGATGAGGCATCCAGCAGATGGAGAAGGCAGCGACCACCAGGAGAACGATCTGAGCCGTCTGCAGGAGAAGCCACAGGGAACAGCCTTCAACCACCAGAACCTGCTCACAGCCGGTCTGTAAGAACTTCTCTAAGAACTTCTCCGAAACCTCTAGAACCATTTCCTAGAACCTCCCTAAGAACCACCTCCCCAGCTTTATCTAGAAACCTCAGAACCTCCCTCAGAACTTTCTCTCCAACGTTCTCTTGAACCTTTGGTAGATTTTCTAGTGGGACATTCCAGAACTTTCTCTGGACAATTTTCTGTCCCGAAACTTCTGAGACCAGCTTTAGAACCAGATGTAGAACAAAGAGTAGAGTATCATTGGATTGGGGTTGAAGTTGGGGCTAAGGGTACGGGTTAGGGCTAAGGTCAGAGGTTAGGGTTGAAGATGAGGTTAGGGGTTAAGGTCAGAGACCAAAGCCCATTGTCTCCGTGACGTGGAGGACGTGTCTGTCTCCCGAGGACCAGGCCGTTCCTCATGTCCTCTGACGGTTGTGAAGTGTTTGGTTTGGTCGTCACTCTGAGAGAGTCTCTTCTATTCTTAGTCTCCAGTCTAAATATTTACTCCTGACCTGAAGCGGGAGCAGCTCTGTCTCTGCCGGAGACCTGCAGAGGTCCGACGCTCTCTGTTATCGTTCCGACGACTCGGACCGAGACGAGCGAAGTGTCTCGGCGGCGGCGGTAATCCGAGCGGATTGGATTCTATAAATCACGAGGAAAGGAGCTGCAGACCCACAGACACTGAACCGTCCATTAGAGACGGGGGAAGAGACCGTTTGTCCCACACTGGAGGGCAATTGCACATGAATAGAAAAACGTGCAGTTCACACTGTGGAACTGTGAACGTGTGCAGTTCACACAGTGGCCACTTGAGGCTGCGAGTCAATCCCCATAGACTCCCATGTTGAAATGTTCAACTTTAGAGGTGAATGAAGCCTGGTACAAACTATGGCTTCTTTTGTCTCCATCCGTCACCATGACAACTGCACGGGGGCGGGGCTTGTTTTTATTCTATCATTGTTTTTGAATTGTGCAGAATTAAGGGGCGTGGCCCCTTGAGTGACACCTGGGCCGACCTCTTGTGGACAGCACTCTGGGCCCCACCCCACTCTCCACCTGTGCTCCGCCCCTGTGCCCATTTTTGGAGGAAGCAGGAAGTAGGAGGAGTCAGGCGGCGGCGCAGTGTTTTACAGATACCTTCCTCTTGGAGCGCTCCGACCTCTTCGACATGTTCTTCATCTTGGTGTGAAGATGAAACAAAACCTGGAACATAAACAGTTACACTGTTACCATGGAGACAGAGATCAAGACAGCAAACAATACAATACACACAAAATTCCTATAGTGCAAGTCGCTGCGCAGCTCATTCAGAATTTAGAGGACTGGGATTGAACCAATCACCTTCTGGTATGACCACGTCCATTTTTAAACCCCCCCCCCCCCCCCCCACACACACACACACACACACACACACACACACACACACACACACACCCCTAACAATTCTATTTTGATGTAAAGATTTGATAGGAGATCAATAGAGACTTCAATGGATACATTCAATTCCAGCTCCAGCTCATCCAAAATTGGGAGGTTTGGGATTGGACCAATGACATTCTGGTATGACCACGCCCACTTTTACCCCCTAACAATCAGGTATTGATGTGTACATTGGACAGGAGATCAGTATTTCAATGGAGACATTGAGTCTGAGGTCCAGCCCCATGTGCAATTGGAAGGATTGAACCGATGACCTTCTGGGTGTGACCACGCCCACTTTGCCACCTAACCCTCGCGCATTGATTTCTCCACGTTCTAAGACGTAAACAAGAGTCTAATCATGTGGAGTTTTACTCTGAAGCCTCTCGGTCTCTGCGCGCTCATGCGCATTTACGCACGCACTTTTACGAGGAGCGGGACTTTGCGCGCGCCCTTTGCACCTGCGCGCCGTCACCAGCGCGTGTTTTACAGCAGCACAGTCAAACATTAGAGACAGACGTGTGTGTGTGAGTGTGTGCGCGTGCGCGTGCGCGCGTGTGTGTGGCGATGGACGCACGGACGGACCCGCGTGTAGCAGCAGCAGATGAGCAGCAGCGGCAGGACGTAGCCCAGCAGCAGGATGGAGACCCGGTACGCGCGCCGGGACGCGCCGCCCCACTGCTCCCAGCAGAAGGTGCTGTTGGGGGCGGACGGGTGCGAGGTGAGGCTCTGGTGCTGGGCCACCGGCACCGCGCACGCCACCGACAGCGTCCAGATGACGCACACGCCCACCAGCGCGTTCCTGCCGCTGCGCGCGCACGGGGAGCGGCTGGAGCGCACCACGGCCACGTACCGGTCCACGGACATGGCGACCAGCGTGAAGATGCTGACCAGCATGGACGCGGAGGACAGGAAGTGTCCGAAGCGGCAGAGGAAGGAGCCGAACACCCACTGCGGCAGCGAGTAGACGGTGGCCTGGAGGGGGACGCAGAAGAGGAGGAAGAGGAGGTCCGCCACGCTCAGGTTGAGGATGAAGATGTTGGTGGTGCTGCCGGCGCGCCTGCCCCCCAGTGCCCCCCCTCCTCCTCCTCCTCCCCCCCGCACCACCCCCCCTCCTCCCCCTCCTCCTCCTCCTCGCCCCCCTCCGCCCCCCAACACGCTCCCGATCACCAGCATCACCAGACCGTTGCCCACCAGCCCCACCACGAAGATCAGCCCGAACACCACCGGCACCACCACCGCCTCCGGACCCGGACCTGACCCGCCGCCACCGGCGTCCGGCTCCTCGGACCGGTTCAGCGTCCCGACCTCTGCCCAGCCGAAGGAAGCGTTTCCCGGCGGCAGCATGTCGGAGGTCCCGGGGGGCGTTCAGAGGTGGAGACCCGCCAGGTCCGAGAGAGAGACCCGGTCCATGATCCGGGTGGAGAAGTTCCAGCAGCGGAGCGCAAAGTGCTGGACACACGGCAAGGTACCGGAATACAGGGAATACAGCTTCCTGTCAGAGAGTTTCAAAGTAAAATAACCGGACTAAAGGTTTTGAAACCAAACTTTTATTGTGACAGAGACACATCGCAACGTGCTGATTCATGAGTTTGGATTAAAAAATGATGTTGAGTCTTTCACATGATTCAATTATTACTACTTTTACATTTTTTTTACTGCTAGTAATACTACTACAATGATAATTGATCATAATAACCAGTAAGTGTATTTATTCATTATTCAATTAATAACTTCTTTATTCATTCATTCATTTGATCACTCGTTTGATTATTCTTTTTATTCCACATGTTTTCAGATGTTATTAGGATTTAATTGATAATAATTTCAACAACAATAATAAATAAGTGACAAGCCATATTCGTCTTATCTTTTCTCTTTTCTATATTTTCTGATTCACGTTTACAAACTGGCTTTTATTTTGAAATCAGTTTTTTCTAATTTCCTGTTTCTGTGCCCAGTGTCTGCTTTTTGGCAAAGTATTTTTTAATATGACAGTTTAATTGATGTTTGTCCTCTTTATCATTTTATTCACTTTACCACAGGAGGTCTGGTCTGTGTGACGTCACGTGATCGAGGAGGAGGAGCAGGAAACATGTTATTAGATTTATTTGAATTACTTTACAGTTACTTCAGTTACTGCAGGAAGTGAAGGTGTAAAACCCTGATGAATGGATCAGACAGAGTTTACGGAAGAATGATTTAATTTCCTGTCAGATGATTTATTTAGATTGAGATTGTATTAAGAGTTTTATGACTGTGTGTGTGTGTGTGTGTGTGTGAGAGAGAGAGAGAGAGATAGAGAGAGAGGGAGCTGAGTTGTATTAATTTCAAAATAAAAGCAACACTATAATATATACAAAACATTCGATTGTGTTGATTTTAATAAACTAAAGAGTCACAGTTCACTGGAACTGCTAAAAATAGAATCTGAGAACATTTGGAGGATCAGCAGCTGAGGAGCTGCCACGTTAATGATTGGTCCCTTCATGTTTTCCGAGAATAATACACACACACGCACGCACACACACACGCACACGCACGCACACACACACGCACACGCACGCACACACACGCACACACACACACAAACTGAGCTTTAACATTCATGATTATTATTTTCATCATCATCATCATCATCATCATCATCAGCCTCAGTTTGGGACAATTAAAGGAGCCGTGCGTGAGATGACCTTCAATCTATGGTGATGACGTCACATGTTGCTCACTTCTCTCTGACTCTCGTCAATCGTACATATCACAATGTTCCATTCCCTTTGTGACAGCACACACACTCTCTCTCTCTCTCTCACACACACACACACAAACACTTTCACACTGCACCTTTAAGTGGAACATGTATTGTTGAAATGATGGATTTGGCCCCATGAGTTGAAATGAAGCTTTATTTAACATGTTGTAATGTTTAACTTACATTATTATTAAACACATACAATCATTGACTTATGTGTATGAATGGATATTCACACACACACACACATGACACACACACTCACACACACACACACACACACACACACACACACACACACATATATTTTTCATTCACATGCTTGCATCCACCTCCACCGTGACCTCAGCTGACCAATGATTAACACACACAAAAACATGGCAGCTCCTCAGCTGCTGATAGTCCACCTTTTTTCCAGATTTTATTTTTAGCCGGTGTGTGTGTGTGTGTGCGTGCGTGTGTACGTGTGTGTGAGTGTGTGTGTGTGTGTGTGTGTTATACAGAGTCTAACTTCATTCGTTTTGGAGTTCTGTAAAGTCAATGTGACACAGTCTTTAACCTGTGATCTTCTTTTGTCTTTGTTCTAACTTTTGACCTTTGACCTCTGCTTTCATTTCAAACAATGGAGGAAAATATGCTTAGTCATCAGTTTTTTTTTTCCATTCTGAATGATGTCACGGCTACATCACACAACATCAATTAAAGGCCTCGTCTTTGCCCATAATGAGTCCAAGCCATCAACACACGTGTATCATCAGGAGTTTCAGCCAATCACAGAGCGGCAGCTGAGGGCGTGTGATCTGTGGGAACGACCCGCCGCCTCGGCCCTGATAACCAGCTGATGAATCCCCGTGCGCTCTGATTGGCCGAGGCCCGGCGACCCCCGAGGATAAAACTGGGAGCCAGCCACCGAGGCATCATCACCTTCATCACCATGGCCTTCCTGTGGATCGTGTCCTGCCTCGCCTTCGTCAGCGCCGCCTACGGTACGAGGACATTCATGTTTTTTTTTTTCAAATCTGTTCACGAACTTCATTGACGGTTCGGAGTCTCTGCTGCCACCTGCTGGTGGAGCGAGCCGACTCGTCCTCTGCCTCCTTCCTCTGACTCTGACCCTCTCCTCCTCTCAGGCTGCGGAACTCCCGCCATCCCCCCCCAGGTGACTGGCTACGCCCGCATCGTGAACGGAGAGGAGGCGGTGCCTCACTCCTGGCCCTGGCAGGTGTCTCTCCAGGTAAAGTCAGCCGCCAGCCCCTCCTCCTCCCCCTCCCCTCCTCCCCCTCCTCCTCCTCCCCCTCCTCCCCCTCCTCCTCCTCTTGCTCATTTTATTCCATGTGTGCTTCTCGCAGCAATCTAACGGCTTCCACTTCTGTGGAGGATCTCTGATCAACGAGAACTGGGTGGTGACCGCCGCTCACTGTAACGTCAGGTCAGAATCACACACACACACACACGCACGCACACACACACACACACACACACACACACGCACGCACACACGCACGCACACACACACACACACACACTTAAAGGTGCAGTGTGTAAGACTCCAGTCATTTCTAGAAATATTACAAAACAATAACATTGGCATTGTCAGTGACAATTTCATGAATTTATAATCATCTGAAAGTTTGATTTTTGTCTCCGTTTCCCTCACATGAGCCCGGTGATGTATATTTACATGAGGAGCGGCTCCTCTCTATGGAGGCCGCCATGTTGTTTACAGGAGCCCAGAGTGGACACATTAAAGATATTTTGAGTTTGAATGACAACTGAAGTCGACCACAGGTTCTCCTGCGTGTTCGGGCTGAGGTGATGAATGCAACATGAAACCTCACCTCCAGATGTCACCGAATCGTACACGCTGCCCCTTGAACCAGATTTTGTGCGGACTGACCCTTTAAAGTCAATGCTTCCTCTCTCCAGGACCTACCACCGTGTGATCGCCGGAGAGCACAACAAGGGCTACGGCTCCAACGAGAACATCCAGGTTCTGAAGCCCGCCAAGGTGAGAGCCGGCCGCCAGCCAATCAGCTTTCGCCGTCCAATCGCTACTAACCCCGCCCCCTTTGCCCCCCACCCCAGGTGTTCACCCACCCCCGCTGGAACCCCAAGACCATCAACAACGACATCACCCTCATCAAGCTGTCCAGCCCCGCCCGCCTGGGCACCAACGTGTTGCCCGTCTGTCTCGCCGCCACCAACGACAACTTCCCCGCCGGCATGACCTGCGTGACCTCCGGCTGGGGTCTGCAGCGCCACAACGGTGAGACGCCTGCACTTCACGCGCACACTTTTATTTTGAAGGGACGCCTGACTCACCGCTTCCTGTCGCTTCCCGCCGCAGCTCCCAGCACTCCCAACCTGCTCCAGCAGGCGGCGCTGCCCCTGCTCTCCAACGAGCAGTGCAAGAGACACTGGGGCAGCAACATCTCCGATGTCATGATCTGCGCCGGCGGAGCTGGTGCCACCTCCTGCATGGTGAGGCCCCCCCCCCCCCCCCCCCCCCCCCCCCACACACACACCCACCCATCCACCCTCGCCTCCTCCCTTCCTTTGATGTTTCCTTTGATGTACTGACGCGCTCGCTGTGTTGCAGGGCGACTCCGGTGGTCCCCTGGTGTGTCAGAAGGACAACGCCTGGACTCTGGTGGGCATCGTGTCCTGGGGAAGCAGCCGCTGCTCCACCTCCACGCCCGCCGTCTACGCTCGCGTCACCGAGTTCCGCGCCTGGGTCGACCAGACCATGGCCGCCAACTGAGCTCCGGGGCGCTGAGCTGAAGAATCCCGTGACCTCTGACCCCTGACATCAGAGTTGTGATGGATGCAGGAAAATAAAACAAAAGATAAACATCTCTGGCTGTGTATTTGTCGTCCTTTAACCTTTGACCTTTTCGGTAGAATCGAAATGAACTTGATCAAGATTCACAACAACAACAACAACAACAACAACAACAGAAATATAAATATTGAATTCAAATGGTGTCAACAGGCGTCTTTATTACAATGGTGGTCTACGGGGAAAAGGGTTATGGGATTTGTTTGCTGCAGTACCACAAGTGGCCACTGGGAAACACAGACACATGGTCCTTCTCTGGCCCATTCATCAACATGTTTATGGCCATTTCAGCCAATCACAGAGCAGCAGATGACATCACGTGACCCATGAGAATGATACGTCGCCTCAGCTGCGATAACCAGCTGACGAGCCACACCCCTCGCCTCTGATTGGCTGAGGTCCAGCAGCGTCTAGGGATAAAACCGGGACCTGATCAAACACGAAATCATCACCTTCATCACCATGGCGTTCATCTGGATCGTCTCGTGCCTCGCCTTCATCGGCGCCGCCTGCGGTAAAGACCGGTTTTATTTTGAAATTGTCTTTCGCTAAAACTTTATTGATGGTGGACAACACGTGTCCGGCTGCGGGGTCCCTGCCAACACCCCCATGGTGCCTGGCTACAACCGCATCATCAACGGTGAGGAGGCGGTGCCTCACTCCTGGTGTCTCTGCAGGTGAGTCAGCTGACTTCTTCTTCTTCTTCTTCTTCTTCCTCTCTTCTTCCTCTTTCTTCTTCTTCTCCTCTTCTCATTTTCGTTTGTTCTCCTAAAAGAAACCCAACGGCTTCCACTTCTGTGGAGGATCTTAGATTAACGAGAAGTGGGTGGTGACCGCCGCCCACTGCAACGTCAGGTCAGGACCACACACACGATTCTCAGTTTTGTGTGAACTGACCCTTTAAAGGTGCAGTGTATACGATTTTGGTTGGTTTTGTCACTTGCAAAGTACGACAAAACAATAACATACTGACACTTTCATGAATGTATAATTGCCGAAATGTTTTATTTTATTTCTCCAGTTCCCTTAAATGAGCCCTTTAATGTATATTTACATGAGGAGCGGCTCCTCCCCACGGGGGCCGCCATGTTTTTACAGAAGCCCAGAGTGGACGAACTAAACATCTTTTGAGTTTTAATGACATCTGAAGTTGACCACTTCCTGTGTGTGAGGGTGAGGTGATGGATGCAACATGCAACTTCACCCCTAGATGTCACCAACTCCTACACACTGCCCCTTTAAAACCACGTTTCCTGTTTCCTGTAAGGACCGAGGACCGCGTGATCCTCGGAGAACACAATAGGGTCTGCTGAGTCCTGAGTCCCGCCCAGGTGAGAACCCACCATCGGCCAATCAGCTTTCGGGACACATCCTCGACCCTCCGCTAACTCCGCCCCTTACCCTGTCCAGGTGGTCACCCACGAGCGGTGGTCCCCTCCGTCCATGAGCAATGACATCGCCCTGGTCAAGCTGTCCAGACCCGCCCGCCTGGACACCGACGTGTCCCCCGTCTGTCTCGCCGAGTCCACCGATGTCTTCCCCGCCGGCACCAGCTGCGTCATCACCGGCTGGGGTTTGAGAAACTACCAGGGTAGGAAACCGGAGCCTGCGCGTGAGGCTTTTATTGTGAAAGGTGCACAGGAAGTCCGACCGCCCTCCTGCATCTACAGCTTCCAGCGCTCCGGAGAAGCTCCGGCAGGCGGCGGTCCCGATCGTCGGCGAGGAGGTGTGCAAGGCTCACTGGGGCCACCTGTACTCCGAGACCACGCTCTGCGCCGGAGCAGAGGGCGCCACCATCTGCTCGGTGAGGCCCCGCCCACATGTCATACACACGCCCCCCTGTCTCATCTGCTGGATCTTTCAATAGCGCTGACCCTGGTGATGTAGTCTTCTACCATTGAACTGGAGCTGTTGTAGACAGACTGGCTCATGACTCACCCTAGTGGTGAAAACGGGGTACCACACGGCTGCATCGTGTCGATTTCTTCATTTCTTCGTCGGCATTTCTAAACGATAAAGTCACATTTTCGGGGGGGACTTTCCGAACACTTCAAAATAAAAGCCCCCAGATACCTCCTTTAAAGCGCGTCAGCGCTCCCACAGTGACGGAAATGGGGGCAAATCTCCCTGACCCCATTTTGTAGCTGGGCAGGAGTTGTTTGTGTTGTTGTTTGTATTTGTTGTGGACACGTTTGTTGTGTGTTGCAGGGAGACTTCGGCGGCCCTCTGGTGTGCCAGAAAAAGAACGCCTGGACCCTGGTGGGCATCGCGTCCTGGGGATGCGGCGTCTGCTCCGACACCATCCCCGGCGTTTACTCTCGCATCACCGCGCTCCGGGACTGGATCGACAAGGTCATCGCTGCCAACTGACCACAGGGGAGCAGCTCCAGCATCCCGTGACCTCTGACCTCTGACCCTCGGCAGAGTCTGACTGATTGAGGGAAATTAAAAAAGATGGACGTCACCGACTGTGTTTGTTGTTGTCTTTTGAATTTCAGTCCTTCCAACAGAGGCTGGTGACGTGTAAAGCTCGACCCACATGTTTAAACTGCCCACTCATTCGTCTGAAAACAGGGGATGATTGATCTTATTTGAGGAGTCACTTTGGACTCATCAGTCAGGATTGATACAAAAAAACGATCATTTGAATAATAAAGTGAAAGGTGTGTCGGACCCTAGTTCAGAACCTTGTGGAACCCCCAGCAGTTAGTTATGGAGTTCCACAGGGCTCTATACTGGGACCGATACTTAATCACATGTATCTGCCTCAGGGGCCTCATGGGAAATGCTGAGCTCGTATATTTCCTCTCAACCAATGATGGCGTGACACTTGACCTCATTACATTTTCATTCCCATGAAAAACCCCAGTGACATCATCATCATTTGTTTCCTTGACGACTTCAAAAAGAAAATGTGTTTGTGTTCAGAGGTAAAGCGGCTTCACGTCGCTGCTTCGAACGCAGCTGCTCCGTCTCATTTCACCTGTCCGTCTGAAATTTGACATGTCCACATGAACGACAAGGAGAGAGAGAGACACACACACACACACACACACACACAGAGAAAGAGAGAGAGAGACAATTGTAGCGCATCAATCAACACTCATGATTTCAGCGATTCTTATATGGATTGATGTGTTTTATAATGCACCGCACACACACACACACACACACACACACACACACACACACACACATACACACACACACACACACACACACACACACGGAAGTGCTGGGAAACACACACATGCTCATAGTAACTGACCTTCAACACACAGACACGAACAGTAACACATGCGACATATCAGAGACCTGATAGACCTGTGCGCGTGAGTGTGTGTGCGCGCGCGTGTGTGTGTGCGTGTGTGTGCGTGTGCGTGTGTTTGTGTGTGTGTGTCACGTATTGGTGAGTCTTTTTGCTGTGTCATCAGAAAGTTTTGGTTGTGATTTGGCTTTATATTAAAATCCTTTGTAAAAAAACACGTACAATTGTTCATCATTTATATGAATTCACTTTATATAAACGAATAAGAAATGTATCAGAAAACAAAATATAAAACACGTTAAACAAAAACAAGACAACATAAAGTTTTTCATTATTAAAAGTAACTTCATGTCGTCAGTTACCGTCTAGATTTACACTAAATATCATAATGTGTCCTAATCTTTTCTAGAATGAACTTGACAGAAATGTGTATTATTATTATGGACATACATTCTACTTATTTACTCATGTACACTTGTGTACTACTTCCACTACTGCCACATACTAACAACAATACTCACCATCATCAAAGTAGAATCAAATCATCATCATTACGTGACAGTAAAACGTGTTTTAGTGAAATTTAAATTTCGAGCGGCGAAATTTTCTCTGTCCTGATAAAAAAATGCTCCGTCAGCTGCATCTGTCCAAACTCCCACCGCGCTCTGATACCATGTCCTCTCTGTGCTCAGGTCTCGTCCAATCACGTCGCTCGCTGCCTGTATAAAAGCTGCCGGCTCTCACAGACCCAGCATGATCGAACCATGGCCTTCCTGTGGATCCTCTCCTGCCTCGCCTTCGTCGGCGCCGCCTACGGTGAGTCAGCCACATTTATTTCAGTTATACATATATATGTTTATAATACTTTACCTCATATTTACCAGTAGGTGTGATGACTGAGTTTTAATTAAGGTTGTAATTCATACCTTCACCACTAGAGGTCTCTAAGTCCATCGGCTTGGTCCGTCGACTGTTGTATTCTTGGATTCAAAATTAATTTTGAATTAAATACATTTAAAGGTGCATCGAATACCATTGCTCTTATTGTTGATGATGTCATGATGATGTCATGATGATGTCATGATGATGTCATGATGATGTCATGATGCTGATGATGATGATGTCACCAGGCTGCGGCACTCCCGCCATCTCCCCCGTCATCACCGGATACTCCCGTATCGTGAACGGTGAGGAGGCGGTGCCTCACTCCTGGCCCTGGCAGGTGTCCCTGCAGGTACGTACACACACACCTGCACACACACACACACACACACACACACACACACACACACACACACACACACAGGTGTTTAACTCATAGCTTGTGTGTTTCAGGACAACACCGGCTTCCACTTCTGCGGCGGCTCCCTGGTCAACGAGAACTGGGTGGTGACGGCTGCTCACTGCAATGTCAGGTAAACACCGGCGCGTTGTCATGGCAACAAGCTACGAACTTAATTAAAGGGCCAGACCTGTGAGTAAGTTAGCATGCTAACAGTTATAGGCCTTTGGCTAACAACAGGTCACGTGACCTCTGGCGAGCCAACGTCGGGCTCAATAGCTCAGTTGTGGGTGGGCCTGTTTACATCGTCCAATCAGAAGTCAGCTCTGCTGTGTATGTGTTTTAAAGGTGCGGTGTGTACGATTTGGTGACCGCCAGAAGTCGCCTCACCCTCACCTGCGGTCGACTTCACTTGTCAACAAAACTCAAAAGATGTTTAGTACGTCCACTCTGGGCTACTGTACAAACATGGCCGCCCCCTTAGAGAGGAGACCCCCCCCCCCCCATGTACATATAAATTAATGGGCTCATTTTACGGGGAAAAAAGTAAAACCTTTACGTGATTATGAATTCATGAACATATCAGAGTGTAATTGTTTTGGACTCTCTCTAGAAGTGACAACAATGGCCAACCTTTCTCACACTGCACCTTTAAACCGGCCTCTGTTCGAACCCTGCAGGACCTTCCACCGCGTGATCCTCGGAGAGCACGACCGCTCCTCCTCCGCCGAGGACATCCAGGTCATGAAGATCGGCAAGGTAACCGCCGCCCGCCCTCCCCGCCGCTTCCTCCCGTCTGATTGGACGTGGGCGGGACTTCCCGTGTGTTGATGCCACTCTCCCCCACCCCCCCCCCCCCCCCCCCCCCCCCCCCCCCCCCAATTTCCCGCTCAGGTGTTCAAGCACCCCCGCTACAACGGCTACACCATCAACAACGACATCCTGCTGATCAAGCTGGCCACACCCGCCCGGATGAACATGCGTGTTTCCCCCGTGTGCGTCGCCCAGACCAACGACAACTTCCCCGGCGGCATGAGATGCATGACCAGCGGCTGGGGCCTGACCCGCCACAACGGTGAGACTGAATGAGTGAATGAATGAATGAATGAATGAATGAATGAATGAATGAATGAATGGATGAAACAATCTTTAATCATCCCACATTATTATTAAATCATGCTCCTCACTCGGGGGCTGCTGTGCGCAGGCGCCCCGAGCCGCCGGGGCTCCGGCGCCTTGCTCAAGGGCCCCTCGGCACTGCTGGGGAGGAGGAGCTCTCCAGCCACCAGTCCTCACTTGATACTTGGCCCGTGCGGGACTGGAACCAAGCCCCAGTCCCCACAACCTGACCTGCAGCTGCACCTCCACCTGTGTTGTTGTTGTTGTTGTTGTTGTTGTTGACAACGGCTGACGTTGTTGTTTGTGTGTGTTAGCTCCCGACACCCCCGTCCTGCTGCAGCAGGCCTCCCTCCCCCTGCTGACCAACACTGACTGCCGTCGTTACTGGGGCAACAAGATCAGCGACCTGATGATCTGCGCCGGAGCCTCCGGAGCCTCCTCCTGCATGGTGGGTGCAGAGCTGGGATGTTTACGTGGTTGTTGTTGTTGTTGTTGTTGTTGTTGTTGTTGTTGTTGTTGTTGTTGTTGTTGACGTCTCTGACCCGGTCCCTGCGCCGTGTTTCCAGGGCGACTCTGGCGGCCCCCTGGTCTGCCAGAAGGGTAACGCCTGGACCCTGGTGGGTATCGTGTCCTGGGGAAGTGGAACCTGCACCCCCACCATTCCCGGTGTGTACGCCCGCGTCACCGAGCTGCGCGCCTGGATGGACCAGACCATCGCCGCCAACTAAAGCATCTCAGAGCTCGGAGCCGAGCGACTTCCTGTTTCCACCTGATCATCAATAAAATACGGAAAAAACAGCTGAACTCTGCCGCCTCCTGTTTCCTCCTGTGTCGCTCGTACGTAGCATGTTAGCTTCCTGTTGACTGGAACCTGTTTACCTCGGCTATTTGTATGTTGCTAGCATGTCTGCAGCACGTTTGTCTGTTGCTGGCATGTTTGCGCAACGTTTCCGTGTTCGTAGCTAGTTAGCGACCTGTTTGTTAGATGTTTGCGCGTTGTATGTTTGTAGGTTGCAGGTATGTTGCGAGCTGTTGAAAGCATGTCTGTAGGTTGTATGTTTGTGTGTTGTGGGCATGTTGTATGTTTTTAGCATGATTCTTTGTTGTGGGCATGTTTGCAACATGCAGGTGAGGCTTTCGCTCGTTCCAACCCTGTGCGCAGCATGTTGTTTGTTGTATGTTGTCAACGTGTTTGTGGCATGTTCTGTGTTTCTGAAGCATGTTTGCATACGTGAATGATGTTTTCCGCATACGTGTGTGTTTGTTTACATACGTGTAGAACATGTTTGTCGTGGGACTGAACGGTGGAATGTTTGTGTTTTTTTTTTTCCGTCCGGTGAATATGTTTGTGCCTGTGCAGCGTGTTTCTTGTGTGTGGTGTCGACACGTTTGTCGCATGTTTTCAGGACCGTCCTCAGAGCGGCGTGTTCTACGGACATTTATTACACAAACAGCACAGTTCATACACGTAACGGACACAGCAGAAAGCGCAGCGTGCACGTCTCCGACACGATGACATCATCAGGTGCGTCGGGGCTGACACGCGTGACCGACCCGGCGACAGTAGCAGATGGCGTTGAAGAAGCGGCAGTAACACGTGTCGCAGGAGTCGCAGCACGGCAGCGGGTAACCCAGACACGACTGCTGGTGCGGGATGCAGCGGCGAGGCGAGCGCATGGCCCGACCCTGCAGCTGCAAGGCTGACGAGGAATCCTGGAGACACAGGTCAAGGGATTCACCACAACATACGCACAGGCTCAACAGCAGGAGCCAGGACCCGGATTCATAACACTACCTCATCATACGACCCGGCGTCCATCAGGAAGTGATCCTCCACTGAGTCCACGGGCAGGAGGGCGGGGTCACTGATTGGGTTAGGGGCGTGGCCTCTCCCTGGAGGGCACAAGACAGAAAACAGACCAACTTAAAGGTGCAGTGTGTAAAATGTAGGTGAAATTATTTCATTCTTTTATGGATGGAAATTCAATATGAAATAATGATACTGGTGATTTGACGAGTGTGGAATCGTATACGTTGTTTATGACATTACAATGAGTCCCTTATATTTACATATTGCATTCGCCCAGAATAGACAAATGTATCAGGTTAAAATGTTATTGATAACTTGCATCCTCACTACAGTATTAATGAAATCCTACTGACTGCACCTTTAAGTCCCAGCTGTACAATCATGTCCATAAGTTATCGTATATACAGACGATATCCTCTTTTACAATATAGAATATATATATATATATATATATATATATACATATATATATATATATATATATATATATTCATGTGACAGCTAGGCGAGCGCTCTGATTGGTCGGGTGTTTACTGACCGATCTCTGACAGGTAGGAGGACTCAGGGCGCCGGTCATCATCCAGCTGGATGTTTCCGTGAACCAGAGAGGAGGAGAGACGCAGCAGGCTGAAGGACCAATAGCAGAGCAGCATAGAGCCGAACATCCTGCTGCTGCTGCTGCTGCTGCTGCTGCTGCTGCTGCTGCTACTGCTGCTGCTGCTGCTGCTGCTGCTCACAGAGACAGAGAAGAAGAAGAATCTGCTCCTTGACTCTCACAATCCTCTGCTGCTCCACTCAGAAGCTCTGACGGTCAAACAGAAACAGTATGAAATAGTTAGCGACGTTTTTGTCATTATTCTTTTTTGAAATAACAAAATTAATTCAACTTAAATCACAATATCTGTAAACAATATTAATATTATCAATTTACCCTGTTGAAGTTGAAAACATCCAAACATGCATTATAGTAAAGATAATAAGAGAGAGAACAATCGATAAAGAGACATTCACTGAAAGAGAGGGAAAGAGAGCGAGAGAGAGAGAGAGAGAGAGAGAGAGAGAGAGAGTACATGGGGTGACTCACCTGTTGCTGGGACCGTGCTGTCTCTCCTTCTGAGAGGGCGACGGGGCATTTAAAGATCCCCAGAGTGAGTGGAGGTCACATGACCGTGGGGGGCGTGGCCTTTATCTGTGCGTCATTCCTCCATTCATGCATTCATTCATTTACACTCTGCGACCTTATGGACCAGGTTTCAAAATATCAAAACA
Organism: Chascanopsetta lugubris; assembly: GCA_016785325.1. Classification (NCBI taxonomy): domain Eukaryota; kingdom Metazoa; phylum Chordata; class Actinopteri; order Pleuronectiformes; family Bothidae; genus Chascanopsetta; species Chascanopsetta lugubris. The sequence continues at coordinate 227,231 of JAFBJT010007546.1, forward strand.
ACAATGATACTGAAAAAACTACTTTGACGTTTTCAGAGGACAACCAGGTCAACGAATGGACCAACAATAGTGTCAATGGACACAATCAGGTCAACAAATGGACCAACAACTGTGCCAGTGGACAACCAGGTCAACAAATGGACATGCAACATTGTCAACTGTCAAATGAGTCAATGAATGGACCAACAACAGTGTCAGAGGGCGACCGCAGCAATGAATAGATCATCAAAGATAAGCAGATCAGTTTATGGACAAATAACAGTGTCAACTGACAAATGGATCAATGGACCAACAACATCAGAGGACAATCGGTCCAGAGAATAGACCAACAACAGTGTTAGAGGACGACCGGGACAACAATTGGACCAACAACAGCTCGAAGAGACAATTAGTTCCAATGAATGGACCAACGACAACATCAGAGGACAAGCGGTCCAACAAATTGACCATCAAGAAAATGGATGGACGCACAGATGCCAACAAAGAGACAACAACATCGTCCGAGCAACCAGACCAATGAATGGACATGCAGCAGCATCAGGGGACAATATGTCAACACGAATGGGCCAATGAGAGGACTGATGATGAACCAATGACAGAATCAGAGGGTGAACAAGTAAACTAATGGACTACGAACAGCATCGTCAATGGAGGGAATGAACCAACGAACGGGCCCGTGGCAACATCAAAGCAACA
>JAFBJT010007546.1:230457-241505 GCA_016785325.1 Chascanopsetta lugubris
TTTTTTTTGTGTTTTCTGCTTTTTCTTTCTTTTTTGCCGAATCAGTTCCGTTGTTCTCAGTATTTCAGTTGGCGCCGATGCGCAGTCGAGTGTTTGGCCTGCTCTTGATTCATATTGAAACGTGTATTTTCTATATGTCTTGGCGACTCGTTGGTCCGGGTGTTGTTGCGTGAACACGGCGCAGGCGTCTGTCGGAGGAACGTTCAGTCTGACGTCCTGCGACTCGCGGTCTTCAGGAGGAGCAGTTCAAACAAACATCAGCTCCAATGACACACTAACATTCACAATACATTTGGACAGTGAATGAAATAGGTTTGCGTAAAAAGCAGAGAGAGCAGATTGAAATATAAAACATAATAAACGGCGGCACATCGACTTTGGTCCAAAATAAGAAGATATTCTCAATCATTCGGTTCAAATCAATCAAACAGACTGAAAGTCGAGAGTTAAAATGTCGGCTTCCTTGTTGCTCACCTGTGATTCTACATCTGGATTTAGCTGGAGCACAAAGACTTAGAGTCAGACTGCAGACCACTACAGACTGCAGACCACTACAGACTGTAGACCACTACAGACCACTACAGACTGCAGACCACTACAGACTGCAGACCACTACAGACCACTACAGACTGCAGACCACTACAGACTGTAGACCACTACAGACTAGACCACTACAGACTGTAGACCACTACAGACCGCTACAGACTGTAGACTGTAGACCACTACAGACTGTAGTAGACCACTACAGACAGACTGTAGACCACTACAGACCGCTACAGACTGTAGACCACTACAGACTGCAGACCACTACAGACCGCTACAGACTGTAGACCACTGCAGTGAGTGTCGACACGGAGCTGCTGTAAAGGTTTTAGCATCCTGATCCAAATAAGTGAACTATTCTCTGTTTGACTGAGACTCAGCTAAAAACACTGCCACAATTCCAAAGGGCACACGATTTTAAAGACTGAGCAAAGTCCAGAGAGAGAGAGAGAGGGAGAGAGAGAGAGAGAGAGAGAGAGAGAGAGAGAGAGAGAGAGAGTGGGGGGTGGGTCGCGGAGAAGGGGGGGGGGAGAGAGAGAGAGAGAGAGAGAGAGAGAGAGTCTCATGGGTTGCTGTCGGCCCACAGATGAGACATTAAATAATCATAATGTAAAATACATTATACATAAATGATCATTCTTACTATTTAAAGGTGCAGTGTGTGAGGTGTGGTGACCTCTAGAGGTGAAGTGTTGTATCATCAGCTCACTCTTCTGAACATGAGGAGAAGCTGAGCTCCACTTCAGTTGTTAAACTCTAAAGATGTTTAGTTCGTTTGTAAAAACATGGCCGCCCCCGTAGAGAGGAGCCACTCATGTAAATATACATTAAAGGGCTCATTAAAGGGTCAGAATAAAAACATTTAGGTTATAAAATCATGAAAATGTTTGTTAATGGTGAATCATTGTTTTGCCATATTTTTTGAAGTGACAGGAATGACTGAAATCTCACAGACTGCACCTTTAAGATCCCTGATAAGCTCAGTAACAGACTTTGATGTCGACAGGATGAAGCTCTCTGTCTCTCTCTCTCTCTCTGTCTCTCTCTCTCTCTCTCTCTGTCTCTGTCTCTCTCTCTCTCTCTCTCCAGCTCTGTGTCGCTCGTCCGACACGTCTGACTCTAAAAACACTTGAACTCAAAGTGTTTAACTTTTCTCATTTCATTAATCATCTAAAACGTCTCCTTGTTCTGAGATGAAGTCTTTGTGCAGCCGGACTCGAACCTTTCGGTCTCTTGTTTTTTCTTAATTGGACAATAACAATCACTTGGAGCGAGAGCGGATCTCTACGGGCCGGGGGCAGGAGGCGGAGCTGAGCCCTGAGCTCACTCCTGTTTGACCTCGCCCTTCAGCCTCCTCTTCACTCGGGAGTACGGACTCAGAGCGTCGTCCGTGATGAAGTCGTACAGAACCCGGACCCAGGACGAGTACTGAGGCAGGTCCTCGTAATACTCTGCTGCGATCTTCTTCACCTGGACACAGGGAGGGACACAGACGGTACTGAGGGTTAGGTGTCGGGTCAGAACCTTCAGCCGCTCAGAGCCGAATCCATCGATATTTTTCCGAATCCTTTCATCGAATCAAACGGGAGAAAATGATCAATAGATTCATCGATGCCTGCTCTTGATTCATATTGAAACGTGTATTTTCTATATGTCTTGGCGACTCGTTGGTCCGGGTGTTGTTGCGTGAACACGGCGCAGGCGTCTGTCGGAGGAACGTTCAGTCTGACGTCCTGCGACTCGCGGTCTTCAGGAGGAGCAGTTCAAACAAACATCAGCTCCAATGACACACTAACATTCACAATACATTTGGACAGTGAATGAAATAGGTTTGCGTAAAAAGCAGAGAGAGCAGATTGAAATATAAAACATAATAAACGGCGGCACATCGACTTTGGTCCAAAATAAGAAGATATTCTCAATCATTCGGTTCAAATCAATCAAACAGACTGAAAGTCGAGAGTTAAAATGTCGGCTTCCTTGTTGCTCACCTGTGATTCTACATCTGGATTTAGCTGGAGCACAAAGACTTCGAGTCAGACTGCAGACCACTACAGACCACTACAGACTGCAGACCACTACAGACTGCAGACCACTACAGACCACTACAGACTGCAGACCACTACAGACTGCAGACCACTACAGACTGTAGACCACTGCAGACTGTAGACCACTACAGACTAGACCACTACAGACTGTAGACCACTACAGACCGCTACAGACTGTAGACTGTAGAAGACCGCTACAGACTGTAGACCCCTACAGACTGTAGACCACTACAGACCGCTACAGACTGTAGACCACTACAGACTGCAGACCACTACAGACCGCTACAGACTGTAGACCACTGCAGACTGTAGACCACTACAGACTAGACCACTACAGACTGTAGACCACTACAGACCGCTACAGACTGTAGACTGTAGACCACTACAGACTGTAGACCACTACAGACCGCTACAGACTGTAGACCACTACAGACCGCTACAGACTGTAGACCACTACAGACTGTAGACCACTGCAGTGAGTGTCGACACGGAGCTGCTGTGAAGGTTTTAGCATCCTGATCCAAATGAGTGAACTATTCTCTGTTTGACTGAGACTCAGCTAAAAACACTGCCACAATTCCAAAGGGCACACGATTTTAAAGACTGAGCAAAGTCCAGAGAGAGAGAGAGAGAGAGAGAGAGAGAGAGAGAGAGAGAGAGAGAGAGAGAGAGAGAGAGAGAGAGAGAGAGAGAGAGAGAGAGAGAGAGAGAGTCTCATGGGTTGCTGTCGGCCCACAGATGAGACATTAAATAATCATAATGTAAAATACATTATACATAAATGATCATTCTTACTATTTAAAGGTGCAGTGTGTGAGGTGTGCTGACCTCTAGAGGTGAAGTGTTGTATCATCAGCTCACTCTTCTGAACATGAGGAGAAGCTGAGCTCCTCTTCAGTTGTTAAACTCTAAAGATGTTTAGTTCGTTTGTAAAAACATGGCCGCCCCCGTTGAGAGGAGCCACTCATGTAAATATACATTAAAGGGCTGATTGAAGGGTCAGAATAAAAACATTTAGGTTATAAAATCATGAAAATGTTTGTTAATGGTGAATCATTGTTTTGCCATATTTTTTGAAGTGACAGGAATGACTGAAATCTCACAGACTGCACCTTTAAGATCCCTGATAAGCTCAGTAACAGACTGATGTCGACAGGATGAAGCTCTCTGTCTCTCTCTCTCTCTCTGTCTCTCTCTCTGTCTCTCTCTCTGTCTCTGTCTCTCTCTCTCTCCCTCTCCAGCTCTGTGTCGCTCGTCCGACACGTCTGACTCTAAAAACACTTGAACTCAAAGTGTTTAACTTTTCTCATTTCATTAATCATCTAAAACGTCTCCTTGTTCTGAGATGAAGTCTTTGTGCAGCCGGACTCGAACCTTTCGGTCTCTTGTTTTTTCTTAATTGGACAATAACAATCACTTGGAGCGAGAGCGGATCTCTACGGGCCGGGGGCAGGAGGCGGAGCTGAGCCCTGAGCTCACTCCTGTTTGACCTCGCCCTTCAGCCTCCTCTTCACTCGGGAGTACGGACTCAGAGCGTCGTCCGTGATGAAGTCGTACAGAACCCGGACCCAGGACGAGTACTGAGGCAGGTCCTCGTAATACTCTGCTGCGATCTTCTTCACCTGGACACAGGGAGGGACACAGACGGTACTGAGGGTTAGGTGTCGGGTCAGAACCTTCAGCCGCTCAGAGCCGAATCCATCGATATTTTTCCGAATCCTTTCATCGAATCAAACGGGAGAAAATAATCAATAGATTCATCGATTGTAAAAAGAATCGACCGCTGCAGCTCGAGACCAGAGTTGTTGACTTGTTTGTACGAAATTGATTTGGAAATGTGATGGAGGGAAGAGGTGAGCGTGAGAACTGAACATACATGTAAACATACATGACAGAAGCGTGAAGAGGTCCGACTGGCTGGGTGGGTTTCAGGTGAGGCTGCATTCCCCTCATTGATCTTCATCTATACGAAGATGGTGACGCGGCAGCATGAAGCCGCAGAAAAGCCAAACCTCTTTCTGAAGTTTTCTACGGAGGAAATGTCAAATCTCCAAATATGATTTGTGTCCAAACCTCTTTTCAGACCGGACGGTTTCTGTCGCTTCTCCTTTGTTGAAACTATGAGAAGGACAATCGTCACTTTGTCCACTGTGACGGCAGCGGCAGGATTTAGAAACCAAACCTTAAAGGTGCAGTGTGTGAGATGTGCTGCCCTCTAGAGGGGAAGTGTTGTATCATCAGCTCACTCTTCTGAACATGAGGAGAAGCTGAGCTCCACTTCAGTTCAAACTCTACAGATGTTTACTACGACCACTTTTACTGCTGCAAAAACATGGCCGCCCCCGTCCCAGTGGTCTCCATTTCATTCATTTAGTTAAGCAGCCCTGTCCAGCACAGTTCATGGGTTGGCCACTGGGGGCTGAGTCCAAAAGGGACTGGGACTCCACCTTAAAACCACCAACTTCAGAGGAGAATGAAACAAACTTCAGCTTTGGTCTCAGTCACGTGTTTCCATGACGACTGGGGGGGGGGGGGTTCTATTCGACTGAGGTTTGAGGGGGACTCAATGAGGTGAACTCACCAGGGGCAGCCGGCGTCCTGGCACGCTGGGGAAGTCGTGGTGCTCGTTGTGGTAGCCCACGTTGAAGGTCAGCAGGTTGAGGGAGCCGTAGTAGGAGTAGGTCTCGTGGCCCTTGAGGAACATGTAATGCTCAGCGATGAAGTGGCCGGAGATGGGGTGCAAGCCCATCCCCAACATGGAGCCGGCCAGCATGTAGACCAGGGGCTTGGCCCCCCACAGCCAGTACAGCAGGGAGTCGAAGGAGAGCTGGAGGGCCAGGTTGGTGAGCTCCAGCCCGGTGATGGGTTTGGGGTTGATGCAGAGCGGCCGGACGGCGTAGAAGAGCGGCTGCAGAATAATCCAGATGAATTTACGGAAGCGGGTGCAGAAGAACCAGCCCTCGAACTCGGTGGGGATGTCGACGTCCACGCCGTCTCCGCCCAGGTAGCGGTGGTGGTCCAGGTGATAGCGCTTGAAGGAGGCGGAGTAGGGGAGGCCGATGGGCAGGTTGGCAAACATGGCAAAGTAGCGATTCCACAGGGCCTTGTTGTTCCCGAAGGCCGTGTTGTGGGAGATCTCGTGGATGGCCAGGGTCATCGAGTGATTGATACAGCTGCCGAAGGCGTAGGTCCAGAACAACACCCACTTCCAGTCCAAGTCTTTGACCAGGTAGAAAGCTACAAACTGGATCAGCACCATCATGCAGACGATCCACTTCAGCCGCGGGTCAGGACCCATCAATGACTTGATTTCTGGATATTTGGCTGAAGGATCAAAGAAACGAGCAACAGTTAAAGAGCAGTGACACGAGAGGCTTCGGTTCGAGAAGCGGAAGCAAAAACCAGGAGCAAACGTCGGGAGGTTTTTCCGAAGGAGCCGGAGACATTCTGAAGAAAGTCTGGGGTTCGGACCTTTGATCATTTATCATCAACAAAGACACGAGAGTAAAAAGTGAACTCAAACAGTTCAGAGTCAAAGAAGGAAAGAGAAACTAAGAGCTTGGTTTCTCTGCAGGCAAGAGCAGGTTCACTCTCGTTCTTTTAAAGGTGCAGTGCGTCAGATGTGCTGACCTCTAGAGGTGAAGTGTTGTATCATCACCTCACTCTTCTGAACACATCTAAGACTTGTTATAACAACTACGGTCGTATTTTTCAAATGATCAAATCCCATTCAAGACTTTTTTAGGATCCTCAAGAACTTCATTATATAATATCTTATATTATTTAATATTTCTGTGTCTGACAAATGGCTCCTCATTCCTGCACATGTTTCAATGAGGAAGTTCCTTTAACTTCTTCAGCTGGACGGATGCAGCGCGAGGGCAGAGCCGTGTAATCTCTGAACCTCTGCAGTAAAAGCTCTTATCAAATCCTCCTAATCTGGATGAACGGAGCTGAACAGGTGCAGGACATTTCAGGTGAAGACGTCCTGTCTCTCCACAGAACCTCCAGAGTTCATCCAACCACGCGGCCTCAGTCAAATATTATCTGATGAACGAATGAATGTCGGAGCAGCGAATGGTGGTGTGAGGTGCGTGGCTCAGAGAACAGGAAGTGACAGTCACTTCCTGCGCTGACGGTTCAGAGTCCGCCCGCCTCGCGCTCTGTCCAAACCCGCTGAGACGCCGTTTGTTTGGAAAACAGCTCACGAGGTCACAGGGTAAATAACAGCCCCCTCCAAACCACCCAGGGCACCCTTCCTGTTCCTGCCCTGTCCTTCAACTGCCCCGGAGCGTTCAGCAGCCAGAGGCAGACGTGTTGACGTGGACAGAGGAGAGCAAACAACTCCGACCGGATCTGGAAAATCAAACTCTTTATCTTCTCTGCTTCGTCTGGTGCTGCTGCGTTTTAAAGAGCCACAAGTCCGACTCCCCGCGGAGCAACCGTCTTAAAGGTGCAGTCAAATGTTTTTGACAGCACCAACAATAAGCTGACAAAGAGGACAAATGATTGAAGAACATCAAACACTGTAAGTTGTGTTGTGGTGGTTTTGCCCCCTGGTGGTCAACGTGATCAGGACACAGCCATCGATCATGGAAGAAACTCAAATGTCATCGTTTGCACGAGTTCTTGGACGACGCTCTTTCAGTGAATTACAGAAGATCTGTGTAAACTCTTGAGTCGCGAATCATTCTGAAAATCACTGATGAATGGATGAATGACGAGAGCGGATGAAGGTGAAGAGAGTCGAACCCTGACCGTTACAACGGAGAAGTGCTGTGTCGAGTCGACTGAGGAAGTGGAGCGCTGAGCCAACAAGACGGCAGCTGATAAGATGATTGGGTTTGTTGAACCCGGTCACGTGACTGAGCCGTTCTGAGGGAAACACCTCGGACCTTCATCCATCCACAGGAACATGCAGAACCATCTCATCCTCGAAGGGACTCGGGTTCATCAATACATTCAAACCTCCGCTGCAGACGGATGAAGCACAACAGGAAGTGGACAAACCTGCAGTTCGCACAGTGACCACTGGGGCGGAGTCCAACAGGGAGCAAAGCCCCACAGACTCCTCCCACCTTCCAGCGATCAGAGGAGAATGAAACGTGTTTCCAGTCTGGAACAAACTTCAGCTTTGATCTCAGTCACATGTTTCCATGACGACTGGACGAGGGGGGAGGAGCTTATAACTCGCTTCGTTTTAGTTCATCAACGTTTGAAATTCTACATAATTAGGGGCGTGGCCTCTTGACTGACACCCGAGACGACCCGTTACGTACCGAGGACGAGGTGACGGCACCGCGAGCCCACCCACAGCTCCGCGCGAGCGCCGCCTCTTTGCCCGTTTTTGAATAAACCAGGATGTAGGAGGAGTTAAGATTCAACAAGATGGCCGACGAGGGACACGCCCACAATTTGCCTCAAAACCACCGGGCTGAAACCAGCGGGTGAGTTCACGGACGCCACGTCACATGTTGGTGAGCAGTCTGTGGTTTGTCCTCTAGAGGTGCTGCTCCTGAATGACTGAATCCAGATCTGCTGTCGGTGTCAGTGACGAGCTTCTCCGGTGGCTCCGCCCACATCGCCAACACTGAACAGTCCCATGTCAGTGGAGGAAGCAAACTTTAAAGGTGCAGTGTGTGAGTATGCTGACCTCTAGAGGGGAAGTGTTGTATCATCAGCTCACTCTTCTGAACATGAGGAGAAGCTGAGCTCCACTTCAGTCCTTATTAAAACTCTAAAGATATTAGTCGACGTATAAAAACTGTTTTTGTTCCATAAGGTGTTGTAATGAATAATATATATATATATATATATATATATATATATCTGAGGTCTAACATGTAGAATAACTTGTATCAGGATGTTACATCATCTCAGCTGTTTGTAAAGTCCTGAAGACCAACACCGTTACAACTTTACTGTTGTGTCATTGTGCCAGGGAGTGGCTGCTGCTGCTGCTGCTGCTGCTGCTGCTGCTGCTGCTGCTGCTGCTGCTGCTAATGTTACTGCTGCTGCTGCTAATGTTACTGCTGCTGCTGCTAATGTTACTGCTGCTGCTAATGTTCCTGCTGCTGCTGCTGCTAATGTTCCTGCTGCTGCTGCTAATGTTCCTGCTGCTGCTGCTAATGTTCCTGCTGCTGCTGCTAATGTTCCTGCTGCTGTTGCTAATGTTCCTGCTGCTGCTGCTAATGTTCCTGCTGCTGCTAATGTTCCTGCTGCTGCTGCTAATGTTCCTGCTGCTGCTGGAGGTCGACGCACTGCCCTGACGCCGCGGCAGCGAGCGAGTTAACGGTGACCGAGCCACTCGTCACGTGATCAAAGGCCCCGGGAGAGTCCGCGACACGCAGCGGACAGACCGCGACCTGAGGCGGACCCCGGCGACACAGGGCGGGTCCCGGGACCGTTAGCTTAGCTCCGGGAGCTCCGGGAGCTCCGGGAGCTCCGGGAGCTCCGGGAGCGGCTCACTCACCTAGGATCTCCTTCCTCCGGTCCGCGTGCGGCTGGTCCGTGTAAACCCACTCGAAGTCCTCTCTGGCGACCCGGTTCCCCATCGTCGGTGTTCGGAGACTCTCTAGAACAAGAGCCGGAAAACAGAGGAATGTAAAGTCACAGTCTGGCTGTTCCGCTCCCTCCCCGTCCAGGTCCCTCTGCCTCCGGCCCAGGGACCCGCCCAACAGCGCCTGGCCCCGCCCACAGACAACACAGGGGAGGGGCTTACGAAGCCCGCTGGGCGGGGCCAATCCTACCGTTCCATTACACTTACGTAAGCGCCTGCTGTCCTTTGAAGTTCATGTTAAAGCGTCTGTGGCAGCTTTAAAGGAGCAGTGTGAAAGATCCCGGTCATTTGTCTCTAAAAATATGACAAAACAATTCTACGCTCACTCTTTTCCCATCACCCTTCAATGAGCGCTTTGATGTATATTTACATGAGGAGTGGCTCCTCTCTGCGGGGGCGGCCATGTTGTTACAGCCGTAAGAGTGGACGAACGAAACATCTTTAAACCTTTAACAGCGTGTTCAGGAGAGGGAGGTGAGCTTCACCAAGTCTTACACACTGCACCTTTAATGTACAGTGACGGAGGTAACTCAGAGTTTGGTATATGCGTTGAAAGTCGGCCATTTTGGATCAAAGAGCCACTTGTGGACCTCTTGGGTGTTTTGAAGGAGAGTCCCTGGAATGTGTCTTCACAGAGAGTGGATCCTCTCTGCGCACGCCGCCATGTTGCACCACCTTTGCGTTGTGATGAGGCCTGAGGCGGCGAAGGCTTAGAACGTGCAGCCGAACCATTGGATGACATCACGCTGTGAGATTCTCGTATTGTATGTTCTTTCTCTGTCACAGCCGAGGGTCACTGACGGATCCTGTGACTCCTGAAGCTCAGAGGAACATTTCTCTTTCATTTCTACCAGGAGTCAGTGGACGCGACCTCAGCCTCCTCAGTGTGGCCACGCCCCTGGGCGGGACCACGCCTCCAGTATGGCCACGCCCCTGGGCGGGAGACCAACATGTGTTGGTCTTTGAATGAATCAGTGAGTCATTTGTTGCTAAGGGACTGACACCTGCGTAAAGTGTGAGGTGGTGATTCAGGGGGGAAGAGTGTCACCAGCAGTGAGAGTGATACGAAGCAGCATCACTAACAACAGAGAGTCACAAAGGACTGTTGTTTGTGTAAATGAGGCTCTGAGGGATCTCATCAAAGACACTTAGTGTCAAAGGCTTTGTTCTTTACCACCTTTATGTTCTGAGCAGTCGGCGACTCGTGTGCGGCGGCGCCTCCGACCTTCATCACCCTTCGTTTGGTTTGAAAAGCCTGAGTCAAAGTGCTCGTCAAAGCATTTCCATCACGTCTGGTTGAAGGTTGTTAGCTCAGGTCATGTGATGCGGCTCTTGACATCTGAGCTGCTGAATCACATTCGACCAAATACTGAGCAAAAAGACACTTCGGGCCTCGTTGGAAACATGATTCAACTCTTTTCCTCAAAGCTGCCACAGAAGAAAAGTTCCTCCGAGAAAAAACCGAAACCATAAAACTGCAGCTTTGATCAGAGAAGTCAAACGTGAGGTGAGGTGGAGACTCACCTTCTGCTGAGTGACGAGGTGCGCTGCTGAACCTGTGACCTCCTGTATCTTGTTCGGTTGAACTCGTGTTGAACTCGTGTTGAACTCGGGTTGAACTCGTGTTGAACTCGTGTTGAACTCGGGTTGAACTCGGGTTGAACTCGGGTTGAACTCGGGTTGAACTCGGGTTGAACTCGGGTTGAACTCGTGTTGAACTCCGCTGCCTTTGAAGAAAAGATTTAGGAAGAGCCTTTAGGCCTTTGATGGACTTTTGATCACAGCTGCAGTCCAACGTCAGGGACACGCAAAGTTGTCATTGCTTCTGATTCGGCAGAGGGGCGTGGCCGGAGGGGCGTGGCCAGGGGGCGTGGCCGGCGGGGCGTGACCAGGGGGCG
>JAFBJT010007546.1:248979-264646 GCA_016785325.1 Chascanopsetta lugubris
CGCGTTTGACCCTGACGTGGATCCGTCAGGGTTAAACGCTTTGTTCCACCGAGACGGTGAAGGTTCAATTCCCACTCTGACACGACGTGTCAATCTACACCATGAACCGCAGACCCGGGAATTTCATATCCGGCTGGAGTCGAGTACGCGCTGCACTTTTATTTTGAAATGCTTCCGTTTCCCTTTTGTTATTTTGTCATGCTTGATGTTTACTCCCGTCACTTCTTTAGCCTTCAAAATAAAAGTCCCACTTTAGAAACCCACCCCTATTCGTTTCCGGTCCAATTTTATTCTGGAATGAGTGTTTTTCTGTATTTCTGAGCATAAGGGAACTGATGGTATTTATTCAAACGGGCTGGAACTGTTTACAAAAGTAAACTGTCTCATTTTCAAACATTTATAATCGCTGATTATGAGGTTTTGTTGTGTTCACGTGATAAGATGTTGTTTGGAGTCAATGTTAGTGAAATACCGATGATACGTAAAGAAATGCAGGGTCACAGTCTCTATCATGTTTGATAGATTTCTTTATTATGTTCAGGAAATAAATTATTTTCAAAATTTAGAAAGAAAAAGAATCTATATTTGGAACACTGATGCCTACGGGTGAAATGTGGAAGGAGTTGTTAAAGTAAAAAGGAGACTTACATGTAGGTATCTTCTCTACTGTGTGTGGAGATTTTACTCTTCTATGAATAAATTAGCATTTTAGTGTAACACTGAATATAAAAATGACTGAGTGTAGACTCTGGATTGTTATTAGTGACAGGTTTGTGTGTGAATAACTTTAATGTTAGTTTAGCAATGGTCATCTGGAGTCATACTGTAATTGTGTTGGATTATTTAAAGGTAAAACAAAGAATCTTTAACTAAAAGTTGATTTTATTTGTATCATTAGTGTGAAGGATCTGAAACCAGGGGACAACCAACACAGGAGCACAACATTATAATTGTCATGTAAGATCAACCTGGAGCCTATTTTATTGTGTGTGTGTGTGTGTGTGTGTGTGTGTGTGTGTGTCACAGAGACATCTGTCCCCTCCTGAAGGACCCAGCTGCTCTGACGTCAGTCATCGACCTGTTTGAGGAACATGTGAGGAACAATCACACACAAGTCGATTTGATCGTTGGTAAGTAAATAACAGCAGAAATGATTGATTGATTCTAAAAACGTATTCAATTACAATTTTCCTGAATGGAATAATCAAACCTTTAAAGGTGCAGTGTGTGAGATGTGCTGCCCTCTAGAGGTGAAGTGTTGTATCATCAGCTCACTCTGCTGAACATGAGGAGAAGCTGAGCTCCACTTCAGTTGTTGTTCAAACTCTACAGATGTTTAGTTCGTCCACTTTTACTGCTGTAAAAACATGGCCGCCCCCGTAGAGAGGAGCCGCTCCTCGTGTATATAAATATTAAAGGGCTCATTTAAGGGCATTTCAAAAATGCATTGGGGTGATCATACATTTGTAAAAATGGCTTTAGATAGTAGTTTTGTGATTGTATAGATAGAAGTGACAAAAACTGACCAACATCTTACACACTGCACCTTTAAAGAGTGTCTGTTGAAATGTGTGGTCAGTGAATTCACTTGTGAATCCTCCACCATGTGACTCCTCCACCATGGGGACGGTTTGGTTGGAGAAAGTCTCCTGTACATTCAGACGTCTCTGCTTCTTCCTGCTCTTCCTGTTGTGCGCGTGCGAGCAGGTCTAGATGCGCGCGGCTTCCTGTTCGGGCCCCTGCTCGCCCTGCGGCTGGGCGTGGGCTTCGTCCCGGTCCGAAAGAGAGGCAAACTCCCCGGCGCCACCGTGTCCGTGGCGTACGACCTGGAGTACGGCGAGGTAACGCACGGAGTGACCGTCCTCATCGCGACGCTGAGCCCGCTCACGCCACTCTCAAGACTCCGCCCACTAACTCAGTATCCTGGCTGTTCTGTCTCCAGGCCGAGGCCGAGGTCCAGGAGGATTCGGTGGCTCCGGGACAGAGGGTTCTGCTCATCGATGACCTGCTGGCCACTGGAGGTACTGCCTATGGAAGAGCGCATTGCATTCACCCTCTCACACATTAATCCCAATGATTTGCTCGTTGTGAGAATACACTTAGACGCCGCACCACTGCGCTCGCCTGTTTTTATTTGATCCACGTTTGAAATGACGCATCATTGGGGGCGTGGTCTCTTTTGACTGACACCCTGCATCGTTCTGTATACCTTTAAAAAATCGATCAATACATTTGTAAACTGTGTGTGTGTGTGTGTGTGTGTGTGTGTGTGTGTGTTGCAGGGACGTTGTATGCCGCCGTCCAGCTGATGAAGAAGCAGCAGGCAGACGTCGTGGGCTGCCTGGTTGTGATCGAGCTCAAAGAGCTGAACGGTGCAGAGAAGCTCAAACCTCACAGTGTCTTCTCCCTGGTTCAGTACTGAGAGCCACACACACACACACACACACACACACACACACACACACAGGTTCTACCAGCAGCAGGTCACAGAGTCCCTCCAGTCCGTTGGGTGTCAGCAGCAGCTTTGGACGGCTCTGGTTTCCATGGTTCCGCCTCGTGCGCCCAAACACGGAGGTGGAGGATCGATGGTGGTGATTTGTGGCGGATCAATAATGTTTGTGTTTGCTGCGCATTTGATTCATGTCTGCGATAGAAACCTTTATTCCACAGCGCGTCAGATCACTGTAACACGGGTCACAGACGGTTCCAGCCGGTGGATCTGGATGTGAATCTTTCGAACGGTCACAGGTTCGATCTCTGACATCAGGGATCTGCCGCTCTGCCACAGATCCACCGTGATGAGCAGCTCTTTCTGTCGTCACAGTAAATAACGTCCCACTTGTGTTCGTGTCGGATGCAGCGGTTTCTTCAAGTTTGAAGAGGAGGTTTGTTCTCTGACCTTCATCAAAACACTCCCTCAGACCTCGCTCTCATTTCCTGTCCTCTCACTCATTAAGGACAAAACGTCTGCTTCTAAATAAATGCTGCTTTAAAAAGTGTTTTCAAATCAATGTCTTCAACAACTTCAGCCCTGTTCAAAACAAACAATCACTTGGAGGATTTTAACCCTTTAAATGGCAGTTTGACGACTTTGTTTTATGGCATTTAAAGAGTAAAAATAGTTATATATAAATTGCATGGACTCAAATCTCTAGTTTTGAATTACAATATTTCGTATATATACTCAAACATATTCATTTTTAACAATGGGGCCCCCGAAGAACAAGTTTGGGAAACACATGCGGCTTATCACAGCCCTTCACAACAACCAGGAGCTTGAGCTCTAACGGAGGACACCACCAGAGGGAAGCTCGTCTCAGTTCATCTCAGGTTTCAGTCACTGAATCCTCCCATCAACAGTTCACCTTCACCACAATAAAAAAATAAATACAGCAACTTCGTGTGAATGAAATACTCCACTTCAATTATTTCCATGTGAACTATGACTCAGGTATTTCAAACTAGCAGGTGAAAACTCTTCATGAAGACCCAATGAGGTTATATCTACCAAACCTTTCTAAAACCATTGGTGCACAGCCTACAAATTAGACTACATGTTAGTCTGTTCATCTTATGTTACGAATAAAGTTCAAATAAAACATCACATCATCCTTATACTGTTTTCCTTCACGTCTTTCCTTTACCTCGGCATGTTCACCATCAGGGTTTATAAAAAATGATAAGAACTGGGATTATTTGGACTTCGATCTGTCCCTAAAACATCCAGAATTGCAAAAATGTACAATCCTTTACCAATCATGTTGCATATTTCTCCCATTCATGAATATTTTACTCAAAAATGTACTTATTTTTTTTAAACAGGCCCTATAATACACCACCTAGCTCGTGGTACAGATTCTTGTTATCGCTCACCTTGATTACTTCAATGCCTGGCCAATGGGTCTCCCAGCATATGCGGTGAAACCACAACAAATACTCCAGAACGTGGAGGCATCCTCACCATACTCTTGACTGACATCTGCTGGCTACTTGTGGCTGCTCCTATCAAACTTAGACTAAACCATATGTTCATGGAAGAGTGGCAGTGGCTCAGTGGATAGAACAACCAACTTTTTGGAAGTGAAGGTTGCAGGTTGGAATCCATCTTGAGACAGACTATGATGTCACTAGCCTCGACACCAAATGTGCTCTGGTGGAAACACCCCATTACCCGGCTCACGCACATACAATGACTCCTGACAGTGGACCACACTAAATTAACACAATTATTAAAGGTGCAGTGTGTCAGATGTGGTGACATCTAGACTGAAGTTGCACGTTGGATCCATTACCTTACCTTCACCCTGCTGAGCATGCAACCTATGGTAGACTTCAGTTGTCATTAAACTTTAAAAAAAATGTTTAGTATACATCCACTCTGGGCCACTGTAAAAACATGGTGGCCCCCGTAGAGAGGACCCCCCATTAATATAAATATACATTAATGGGCTCATTTTATGGTACAGGGGGAAAAAAATAACATTTATGTGATTATAAATCCATAACAATATCAGTATATCATGTAGTAATAAATCTAGAACAGACAACAATAACCAACATCTTACACACTGCACCTTTCCCTGGCAAAGTTAGTGAGTTACTATCAACAGAAGTGTTTGCCAATAGAATGTATGCAATGTGGTGCAAAGTGGCAACTGTGCAGCCACTGAAGCAAAATGTACAATAAGGGTGACTGATATTTACAAACGAGTTTGCACATATGTGAGAAATGTCATTATTTACCTCAAAATTATTATTACAATGTTTTCAGTGCTTTCAACTGCAGTTAGACACAGTTGCCATAAGCAAAAGAGATACAAATAAATCAACACATTTGACGAAAATATAAACATGTTGGTTAAAAGAGGTTTTCATTCACATGGTTTTGCTATAAAAATGAAATGACACATGGCCTTTTACTGAGCGAGCAACATGTTTCACCATCTCTAACTCTGCTTTCATCAGTCAGGAGTCCACTCCTATAAATAGTTTCAGCAGGAGGCCACTCCGAGACGCCATCAGCGCCCTAATGGCAGTGCTAACCAGAGCATGTACACCACAAGCAGCAGATCACAACAGTTCACCACACACTGAGTCCAGCAGAACCAACCGTGCCCCCCCCCCCCGCCCCCCCCCACCCCGTGCCCCCCACCCCCGCCCCCCCAAACACATTACCTTCTCTATGAGCCTGGTTAACCTTCCAATCTTCCCAGCTCTGCCACCGGAGCACAGTACAACTAAAGGGTCGGCGACTCACACTCACTAGTCCTCCTGAGTGAGAGGGACAGCCACATGGGAGGGGAGGAGAGGGGAGGGGTCACAGACCCGACAGCATGGTGGAGCTGTGGTCTGGGGGTGGAGGAGGGGGAATGTGAGAGAGGAATGGGCAGGGAGATAGGAGAGGGACAGCTGCTGAAACACACAGGGGCTATTAATAGGAGCTGCAGAGCCACATTAATTACCACTGCCACATTTCCCCTCCCCTCCCCTCCCTTCTCCTGGTGACAGGGAATCACAGAGGTGGGCTCCCCCATCAGGCACTCAACAAACGCCTGCGAACAGAATCTTATACAACCCTGAAAATAAAAACTTTGAAGAGTCTTTCGGATTGGACCTTCTGGCAGGCCGGTTTTGGTCTTTGGGCCGTATGTTTGACACCCAAACCTGTTCTACACAAAACAGGGTCCAATGAAAAAGTAGAATGACAATTACATAAAGATTATATATAATATATAAGATATGAAAGCTATTGGAACAAATCCATAAACTATCGGCTGAATGTCGAACCCATACATATACATATGATCATGTATTTGCAATGCACATATTGACATCTGTGTGACTTCTGTCTGTATTATTAATCTGTATTATGTAACATGTACTAATTTTGTACATTCTATATGATCACAACATACAACACAATTGTCACTGTGGGTTTCATTGCACACTGAATTGTGCAGAGTCTGTTTCCCAACTCCTGCCCAATTGGTGTTTTCTCTTTTTTGCAGGCAGGAAATAATCAAATGTTGAAAATGCACATTTTGCAATATCAAGTGCTTAAAATTCTGGATCTGCTCTGGATCTGTAGTTATTGGTATTGTGTGATGATGCCTCTGTTCTCCTCCTCAATCAAAACCCTCCACATCAAACATACACAAAACCTGTGTTTATTCAGTCTGTAATGAGCCAGCCGGCGGCTGAAATCCTTCTCATGCTACGCTTGGGCAACAATTATTGTTGAATTACCACAGGACACCACAAGAGGGAGCTGTTTAACAACTTATTTTACAGCTCTGTCTGGTGTAAGCTTCCTCTGAACCACACCACTGACCTAAGTTTGACATGCTGCATTTTTACATAGCAAACCTTTTCTAGAACCTAACACTAATCAATGGGGGAGGATAGAGCCTTTAACTCTAATCTCTCAAAAAGTGTGTATTAGGGTGAAAGAGCAACATAAAGAATGTATGAATTGTGTGACTCTCCTAACTCGGTGTAAAAAAAGAAATAGCTGTCATGACGTAAAACCAGTTGAGGAGCAATGTGGGTAAATATGATTTGTGTTGCACATTCATCTCACTGCTCAAAGTCACTCAAGATAAACATACAAGAGCAGGTCTGGGCAGGGATGAGCTTATCCAGTCATGGTGCACTCTGACACTTCCTCGTGGATGTCAATCAAGTTAAAATAAATAATGTGCACAAAGTATGCACCTATAAAGCTTCTATTCAGGCCGAAACCAAAAAGTATGTGAGACACCATTCAAATTGACAAATGAGCTTGTATGCGCATCTTCACATCATTTGCACAATCACACACACGTACACTGAGCAGGTTCCAGCCAAACGTGGCCAAGCAGATCTATCTAGCACAGTCCGATAATCCCCAGAGTCAGTTACTAGGACTGTCTGTCCACCGCACCCGTGCAGAGCAAAGATTAAGGCCTCAATACATTATCGACTCTGCTGATCGTGACCCAAATTAATACTTCCACGATAAACCATGCAGTGAATTGCTGTGTAGTGTAAACAAAGGTCTAATGCCACTTAACATGTTGACCTTGATGCACATTTACATTTATTTATAACAAGTGACAAGTAGTGGCCAGTCCTTCGGGACCTGAGAGGGAGATGAAATGCATGCTGGGATCAGGCTCAGACTTTGCCAACCTCTGCAAATTCCATCATGCGACCCAGATTTTATTCAGGAAGATTAAATGGGCCTGAAAATCAGACAGACATTCTCTCTGGGGGTGCATGGGCATCATGAAAGAGGTTCAGGAGGAGCAGCGGAATGTACGTAGGTGCCTGTAAAATAACATTTCAAAAGGTGCTGTGAGTCAAATCTTGGTCATTTTTGTCCCTTCTAAAAATACTACAAAACAATTACATACTGACATTTTTATGAATTTCTAATTCTAATTTTGATTTTTAGTTTCTAATTCCTCAACGCGTAAATGTTTTGTTTTTTCCATTACCCTTAAATGACCCCATTAATGTATATTTATATGAGGAGGGGGGGGTCCTCTCTATGGAGGCCGCCATGTTTTTAAGTGAACGTACTGAACATCTTTGGAGTTTTAAAGACAACTGAAGTCTACCATGGCTTCTCCTTCATGCTCAGAAGGGTGAGGGTGAGGTGATGGACACAAAATGCAACTTCACCTCTAGAGATCACCAAATCGTACACACTGCACATTTAAAAGTCTCATGTAAGAGCCAAAGACAAATTCCTATATGTAAACCAACACACCATACAAAGACAACAGGAGTGATGCCGGATGTGCAGAGATCGTGCAAAACAATAATCCAGTCTAAAAATAACTATTCCTCTTGGCACACATGGTGAGGAGGGTGCGTCTGACAAAATGTCCCATTGACTGACAGACATGCTATCAGTGGCACACCCAAGAATGTGACCCACCTAAAAGCAAGCCTGGCAAAATCATTCCACCTCATTAGATCATAGATAAGGTCAGAAACTGTATTAACAGATGCAGTGTGTAAGATTTTGGTCATTTTTGTCGCTTTTAAAAAATAATACAAAACAATTACATACGGACACTTTCATGAATTTACAATCACCTAAATGTTGTTGTTTTTTCCAGTACCCTTAAATAAGCCCATTAATGTGTATTTTCATGAGGAGCAGGTCCTCCCCACGGGAGCCGCCATGTTTTTACAGTAGCCAGGAGTGGACTCACTAAGCAAGTTTTGAGTTTTAATGACAATTGAAGTAAATAGTACCATCGGTACCATTGGTTCTCCTGCATGCTCAGAAGGGTGAGGGTAAGGTGATGGATGCATGCAACTTCACCTCTAGATGTCCCCAAATCTTATACACTGCACCTTTAAATGCATTATAAAATGATGAAAAATGCACAATAGGAAAATGCTGAATAGTGATCTCAGTTGTAGCCGCTATCATAAACCACATGGCTTTATCCTCCGCGGCTCCTCCTCTTCCCTAATCCACAGCCTGTGCTAATGCTCTCTGCTCCTGTAGCATCTCGACACTGGACATGAGGATGATGTAATGTCAATGGGCAACTTGTGGAAGGAGGGAGGGAGGGAGGGAGGGAGGAGGAGATTACACCATTTGCTAATTTACTTGTGATGAAACTGTGTCTGGTCTGCAGACAGACAGGAAGTGCATGAGACGGGCGAAGATGCCAGGGGGTGTGAGAGGAAACCTTCGGTCATGTTACAGTTACTGAAATGGAGTGGAATGAGTTGAAGTTTGTTGAGATGAATAAGTTGTGCTGCAAGCGTTGGATATTTAATTCAATGAGAGGAAATAGGCGAGTTATATTAAAGGTATAGTGTGTGCGATTTGGTGACATCTACTGGTGAAGTTGCATGTTGTATCCATTACCTCACCCTTCCCATCGGAGCATGCAGGAGAACCTATGGTAGCCCTCAGTTCCCAATGAAGCTCAGAAGATGTTTAGGAAGAAAATTGACCAGAATCTTACACAATGCACTTGTAACACTTTTGGAGATCTAATGACAACTGAGGGCAGCTCAGGGAGGGGTAAAATGAGAGGTATGCACTCTGAAACATGCAACTGGACCACTAGATATTACCAAACACCACATACAGTATGTTTCAAGGTGCAGTGTGTATGATCTGAGTCATTTGTGACACTTATTACATACGAATTACAATGAGCTATGTCATGTATATTTACATCAGGAGCAGGTCCTCTCTACAGGGGCCACCATGTTTTTACAGTAGCCCAGACAGGACGTACTAAATATCTTTTGAGTTTGAATGACAACTGAAGTCTTCCATAGGTTCTCCTGCACACTCAGAAGGGTGAGGGTGAGGTGATGGATACAGCATGCAACTTCACCTCTAGATGTCAACAAATCTTACACACTGCACCTTTAAATAATGTTCATAAACTGAGAGTAATGATTTAGCCAAAGGTTTTAGCCTTTAAACGTAGAATGCTTTGAATCAGAAGTGGTCATCCAATGAACAAAGGCTATGTTCACAGCTATGCAAGAAATTCAGATTAGACACCATGTTTAAGCTTGACCTTTGGAGAAGTGAAAACATTCAATCCTTCACAATGCAGTCATTTAGTGCCACAGAGTGTTCCACTGGCGCAGAGGTTTCTCCTTCACAATATCAGAGCAGCAGCATCGGACAGCGCCGTAACCAGAAACCACAGCAGGCAGATGGAGAGCAGGTGTTTTGCTGATACCAATATGGTTTTGTTCTCTGACAGACTCCACTGTATTAATGTACTCCATTGTGCTTGGTATAATTAGACAGATTCCTGCTGCTTGCTTTGACAAAACCCTGTGGAGTGACGGCTCTAGGCTGAGAAATAATCCTGCACATAAACCCAAGAAAAAAAAACAATTTATAGTTTGGTAGATCCCACTGTTTAGTTTGGTGGTGGTGACTGCCCATTGCTCTGCTAAGCAACCAAAAAGGCAAAAAAATAAACAAATACAATAATAATATATATATATATATATTTATAATTTTTGATAATGCTGAAAATAATGATTGTGGCTAAATTAAATGATAATATCATCCAGTAAAAACGAATCAATGCAATGAGATTCATATGATTCATGTCCTGTGATACTGTCAGAACTAATAATTATGTTATGTGTTTAAAGTTGCAGTGTGTAATATTTGGTGACATTTAGTGGTGAAGTTGTATGTTGTATACATCACCTCACCCTTCTGAACATGCAGGAAAACCTCTGGTAGACTTCAGTTGTCATTAAAACTCAAACGATGTTTAGTATGTCCCCCCTGGGCTACTGTAAAAACATGGCGGGCCCCATAGAGAGGACCTGCTCCTTACGTAAATATACATTAATGGGCTCATTTAAGGGTAATAGGAATTACCTAAATCTTACACACTGCACCTTTAAGTCTAAATTTGCAAAAATGTTAAGGTCCAGGGAGTAGTGCAGAGCTCTAGATCTAGAATCCAGATCTTATTATAACCACCTATAAATAGTGTGGCTGCTTCTAGGTCAGCCCCCCATGTACATATTCTGTCTTTTTCAAAATGGCCTGTCTTCTGGTGATGAAGATCGAGGACGGGCAGAATGTAGGACAGAGTGAGAGAAGGAGGCAAACGAACTGTGTCCCTACATATGCGTCCCCACAAAGCTATCAATACCATTATTAGCAAACATATTTAACATTCATATCAGGTAACTATGTCACCAGGCTCACTGTATATACTTATTATCATACAGTATAGTAAGGTGATATAGCTCAAGATCCAAGGGTCATGACAGGGTCAATACCAGTTGTATTGTTCACAGTGTGATTTTCAAAAAAACCTGCAAAATACAATTCTTAACTAACATAGTTATATTTACTGTGATTGTTGTTGACAACACATCAGGGGGGGCTTCTGAGCCAATCAGATTTAAGCAAGGGCTACTGCCTCTGACATTGCGAATAAACATAATGTTTCTGCAAAAGTATTGTGATAGCAAAAATATAGCACCACAACATTATATCTTTGTAAAGAACTTGTGGCCCGCGGGCCAAATGTGGCCCATACAATCATTTTATGTGGCCCTGTGAAAACTTAAAGGCAGATGATTGTCTAAAAATACAATTCTAAAGCATATTGACTGTGGTCAATTACACATGGCACATTTTTTGTGTAGCAATATATTCATTGTGTTGAAAGGTGTATGGAAATGCATACATCATATTTGTTACTTAAATAGATAATAGATTAATAAATAATAATCAAAAAATAAAGTTTGAATCACTCTGAAATATACTGGTTTGTGTATCAGTCCAGTTAATCTCATCCACTCCACTACCACAATGTAAACCACTTAATTGATGCTGGTGTTTGTTGCGCCGGCTAAACAAACACTTTAACTGGATGCTCCCTCTACTTGTTGCATGTGATTATCCAGGCAGTTGAGAATTGAATGAGCAGCCTGCAGAGTCTCACACCACCATATGGTCATGGGCCGCGGCAGCTTTTCGGGGCCATTGTTTCCTCCAGTATCCCTTTGTTTACTGTCAAAGGACTGGGGGTTGAGGGGTGGGGATTATATATACACCCCAGAACACATTCTCCCTTTCACAACACATGCTCCCCTATACACACAAACACAAAAGCACTATGTGTGAGTGCAGGGGCAATACATGAAGAGACAAACGTGCAAATCATACCCCAAAAATTACATCATCATTAAAAACTGACACAACCAAATGCAATGAGAAATGAAGCAGTTTGGCCATACGTTTAGACAATTGTGTAATTGTGAAAATCACAAAAGTGTATTCGCCTCCATGCAAATGACAACTTATTCGCCAGGTCAGGCTTCTGTGTACTATGCAGAGCTTGACTAAACAGTCCTGCATCAAACAAACAAACATTTTGACAACAGATGCTGCAATAGTGCAATCACAGAAATAACAGAACAAAAAGCAGAACAAGCAGCCGCTTTGAGCTGTCCGCTGAGCTTTGTTTGATATCCTGACACTCTCCAGAGGGGCTGCATGTGAGAGCAAAACTCTATGTGCCGTTACCATGATGTAGCAGTAATGTGACATGACTCCTGACTTGAGGAGGCTGCACTATAGGCACCAAGCTAGAACCAGTAGCCATGAGAACACAACAGTAGATCCTCACAACTCATTCAAGTTGGTACATAGGTCATATTTCTGAAATGCATCGAGGACAACATTGGAAAAATACAAAGAATACAAATACCTGACAGGAAAAAAGTTGTGCTAGAAGTATGAGAGTCAAAGACAGCCAACACTGGTGCTGATGTGATGAAAAGAGAAACATGTGACCTCTTGCCAGATGCAACACCTCAACACTTCTGTGTCGGTGTCCAGGAACTAGAGCAGTGATTCTCCACTGGTGGTTCACAACCCAAAAATGGGTCATGGACCCATTTTCAGTGGGTTGTTAAGGAAAGTTAAGGATAAAAATCCTGTGCTTTTATTTTGAAGAGGATTTAAATGCCCTGTAATGCTAATGGACTAGCATTGCCACCTGTTGGTTTATCATTCAACTTTTGTGTTGACATACGATGATATTCTGTACTGTCTCAGCTCCAAACTGCACCTTTTTTTGTTTCAATTTTTTTCCAAAAGTTGCATATTTTTTTTAGATTTGGCTCATCATCAAGAGGTGATGTTGGGTCCTGAAGCCAGACCAGCTGAGAACCACTGAACTAGAGGATCTCCATTCAGATCTGTTCATGTAATAGGCCAAACAATATTCAACCGTGCTACTCACATCATAAATGTCCCTCTGCAGGCCTTGACTGATCCTCAGCCAGTTGCGGTTCAGCTCACTCAGCTCCAGAATGGGCTGCACCTTCAACCGCACCGACTCTCCAGACTGCCGAATCATCTCAACGATCTCGTCCCTGCTCTTCTTCTCCACGTTGATCCCGTTTATCTCCACCAGCCTGTCACCCGGCACCAGCCCCATCGCCCGGTCCTTGTAGCTGGCGCCTGGTTCGGCAAAGTGCACCACGTGCCGCCTCACTCCTCCGTCCGGGTGCCTGTCCAGCATGGTGGTCCTCCGCAGAGAGAAGCCAAAGTCCCCGGTGTTACGGCGCTGCAGTTCCAGCTCTCGCGGATCTGGGATCGGTGGAGTGATGAGAGTGGGCAGCTGCAGGTCGGCACCAGGGAAGGTCTTCTCCACCAGCTCAGGAGCATGAACTGCACCATTCATTTCAGTTGATCTCTTGCCGCTTGGAGCGTTGTCCTCGCTGATCCTCACATGCCTCTGCCCTGCCCCAGAGTTCAACCTAGCCAACTGCCCAAACTTGGCTGCTCTCTCCTTCACAGAGCTATGATGTTGATGCTCCATTTCTTCTCCCTTCACGTCCTCACCAGAGACGCTGGCGCTCATTTCCCCCATTTCCTGCTGCGTGTTGGGCAGGCGCTCGGCCTCCAGGTCCGTCAGGCTCAGCTCTGCATTGCTGGCCACTTTGATGGGGATGGGACCGGAGATCTCCAGCTTGCTCCTCGTGTCCCTCTTGGAGCTCCCGCGGTTCAGGTGGAAAAAGCCTCTGCGTATGCTCATCTCCTCCAGGCTTTTCAGCTCTGCCTGCGACATGCGCTCCTTCTTCTCTTTCTTGTCTTTCTTGTCCTTCTTCCCCACGTCCTTCTCCTTCTCCTTGTCTTTTTTGATAAGGTTAAACATGGTGGTGGCTAACTGACGGGTGACTTGTTCATGTAAATAAAGGGACTTGTTTATTTGAGGGCAATATCAAAAAAGCACCATGGGTCCAGCACCTAGCACCTGAGATGTCATCTGGGAAGCGATACAGAGAGAAAATGCACATGATTTACAAAGTGGAAAAACACAT
Source organism: Chascanopsetta lugubris (assembly GCA_016785325.1). Lineage (NCBI taxonomy): Eukaryota > Metazoa > Chordata > Actinopteri > Pleuronectiformes > Bothidae > Chascanopsetta > Chascanopsetta lugubris. The sequence goes on from JAFBJT010007546.1 coordinate 262,825, forward strand.
TTACATTAAAGGTGCACTGTGTAAGATTTCAGTCATTTTTGTGACTTATAATAAAAAATATTGTGTCACATACTATACCTTTAATGCTACAAATGGGTCTTGATTGGAACATTGAAAAACTTATCATGATTATTAAACTGACAGATGAAGGAAAACAAATAATAGTAGAGAAGAGAATAAGCAACATTGTAAATAAGCCAAATTTAATTGGTTTCAAGAATCATACATGTGTATTACAATTCCACATTTCTAAACTCCTGTTTTTTTAATATTAAATGAGTTCAAGTCATCTCCTGACTCTAAAAAGGCTCATTACAGTTTTGAATCCTGACCTAAAACTCCTAACAATGGCAATATTGATCTAAATGTCTGCAGCAGTACAGAAACCGTATTCATTAAAAATCTAATTATTCTCTGATGAGAGTAACCAGTCAGAAACACCCTAGTACTGCATTCGCATACTTTACTATACAATACTATGAAACATATACACCAAGGGTGTCAAACTTATCGTTAATATGATCTATACTATGGTTTTACTGGCCCGGCCCACTTTGGATCAAACTGGGCTGCATGTGGCCAGTTTGACACCCCTGATATGCACAGTATTAGATAATGTCATGAATGAGGGTGTAACTTCTTTGTACAAGGTCCTAGAGCAGAGCATAGATACATGTATAGGTCATAGACAGGTACAGGGATACTGTGAGGATGTCAGGGTCAAACTTCCCAATGCTGAAGTCTATGGGAGACTGCATAACTGAGTCAGCGATTTTCCAAAACAAACTCCTTAATAACTAAGCATTAGAGACTTCATGAATGAGGATTTACTGCAGGATTGTTGGATTAGTGCAGCATTAGTTTCAGCTTGGTGTTACTAATTAATTCACGTCACAGTTCTAGTTCAGATACAGAACAACGTGAGTTTGATGCATCCACAAGCAGGAGATGGATCACCCTTATGTATTTCACTGCCTGTGACACCCGCATACAGATTCCTGTTGAGAATTTGATCATATGGGATCAACTTTTTTCAACTTTCTGTTTATTTTATTTTCACTCATTGTGCGTCAACACCACACGTGTCAGTGAAACGAATTGCAGCTCATTAAATATAAACCCAAGAGCCCCACTTCAACTTTTAAAGCATCAAATCAATATTTGGAGCTCATTACGCTCAGAGTGGCAGGATCAAGGAGTTTGTGAGGAATTAACAGTGAGAGTCCGTTTTGCTCCAGCTCTTATTTTACTGTGTCACAACAAACCAATAATCAATATAACAGACCCGCTGTTGCTGCTGCTGCTGCTCGGCTCAAGTTGACACCATCCATTAAGGCCACTTTTATCAATGTTACCATGGTGGCAGCATCAGATTAATCCAAGAATTACTGCTGCACAAGTACATAACCTGTCTCTTTATACGGCATATTAGAAACACAAATTTGTATTCAATGTTTCTGTTTCTTTTTTGTTTGTTATTCTACTTTGCTTACACACCACTAACTTTCTTGTGTTATTGTGTTGTGCAAACATATATATATATATATATATATATACACACACACATATATATATATATATATATATATATATAAACAATCAATAAGACACACAGCTGGACATATCTGCTGAACCAGACGATGCTGCGGTGATCGATTCCATCACTAATTGTCTCGTGGCTGTGAACAATTGGATGAGCAATCATTTCTTAATGATAAATGAAGACAAAACAGAAATTCTGTTAGTTGGCCCCAAATCAAAAAGAGAAAAGCTGTCCAGCAATCTGGGGAAATTAGCTCCACTGATTAAATCTGAGGTCACT
>JAFBJT010007651.1:0-12751 GCA_016785325.1 Chascanopsetta lugubris
CTCCTCTTCCTCCTCCTCCTCCTCTTTCTCTTCCTCCTCCTCTTTCTCTTCCTCCTCCTCCTCTTTCTCTTCCTCTTCCTCCTCCTCTTCCTCTTCCTCCTCCTCTTTCTCTTCCTCCTCCCCCTCTTCCTCCTCCTCCTCTTCCTCCTCCTCCTCCTCTTTCTCTTCCTCTTCCTCCTCCTCCTCTTCCTCCTCCTCTTCCTCCTGCAGGATGAAGCCATCTCTGTACAGGAGCTTCAGCAGATGTTGAATGGAGTTCTGAGCAGACGTGAGTCACTTCATCCTTTGATTTTGTTTTCTTTATTTCTTGTTTGTTTGTTTACAGTTTGAAGGTTTTGTTGTTTGTTTGTTTGTTTATAGTTTGAAGGTTTTGTTGTTTGTTTGTTTACAGTTTGGAGGTTTTGTTGTTTGTTTGTTTACAGTTTGGAGGTTTTGTTGTTTGTTTGTTTACAGTTTGGAGGTTTTGTTGTTTTCAGGAAGAGAAATCAAGTTTGACGGTCTGAGTCTGAGCACCTGTCACAGCATCATCAACCTGATGGACGTATCCTCAGTCTGTTCACTCTGCATCTTCATCTTCTTCTTCATCTTCATCATCATCTTCTTCATCTTCTTCATCTTTAAATCATTGAATGTGTGTGTGAATGTTGGACATGCTGTGAAGGGGCGTGGCCATAAAAGACAAGAGTCACTGTTCGATTCCCTGACGCAGTCCAACAGGTGGACGGCACGGGGAAGCTGGAGTTCCAGGAGTTCAAGGTTTTCTGGGAGAAGCTGAAGAAGTGGATCGTAGGTCTTTGTTCATGTGGATGTCAAATAAGGGGCGGGGCCTGTGGCAGTGTGAAGGGAATGAGGGGCGGGGCCTGTGGCAGTGTGAAGGGAATGAGGGGCGGGGCCAGTGTGCGCTCCTTGAAGTGTCGTTGTGGTTGCAGATGCTCTTCCTGTCCTTCGACACCGACCGCTCAGGAAAGATGACGTCGTACGAACTCCGCCTGGCTCTTAAAGCTGCAGGTCAGACCACGCCCACTGTCACATGATGTTTCCACTCATTTACATACAGGACATGTTAACGGTGCAGTGTGTCAGAATATGAACTAATGACTGATGTGTGTGTGTGTATGAACACATGAATGTATGAAGTGTTGAATGAGCAGCTCCTCTCCACTAGAGGGCGACATGTTCCTAAATCTCTTGGTGTCATCACACGTGGACACACTCATATTTACATAAACATTCACTTTCCCTTTGAACTCGTGAAGCAGTTATTTGACTGAAGGGTGATATTATTTAGTTGAATTCATTATTGTTGTTGTTGTTGTTGTTGTTGTGCTATGAAAACAATAAGCGTCAGAGCAGCGTGTTGTTGTTGTTGTGGGTCTTTGTTTTGCAGGGATGCATCTGAACAACCAGCTGCTGCAGCTCATCGCTCTCCGATTCGCTGACGACAACTACGACATCGACTTCGACGAATACCTGACCTGCATCGTGAGGCTGGAGAACATGTTCAGTACGTAGAGTGGGAATCGAACCTGTGGTTTCAGGGAGTGTGTGTGTGACACAGCCAGTGACTGAGACTCTGCTCTGATCCAGGAGCGTTTCAGGCGGTGGACCGGTCCAAGAGAGGCCGAGTGAAGATGAACATGCTGCAGGTAACGTGACCTCCTGGGTGCCGGCGGCGGGGGGCGGAGCTTATCCACAGCTTCACTCTGCCTCTGTTCTCTGAATCTTTCAGTTCCTCATGTTGTCCATGAACGTCTGAGGAGGAGGAGCCACAGGAGGAAGAACGTGTCACATGACTGTCGCGCCGCGTCCTCTTCATCTGATCAACCCTCAACATCTCCTTTCAAATGCCATTACAAGTACCACTGAGTACTCAGTAGTACTCAGTACTACTGAGTACTCTGCAGCACTGTGATCAGCTGTGTGGGTGGGTGGGTCAGATCTTTGTCTTTGAAAGAAATAAAAGTCTTCACGTGGAGAAACATCAGAGGCAGTGTGGTCTTTGTTTCCAGGAAGTCTACTGCCATCTAGTGGTGAAGAGTCACGTTGCACCTCAGTCTTGGTTGACTTTGTGTTGACAGTTGTGGTTGTTTACATGGAGGTTGAAATGTGACATCGAGTTCCGACGGCCTGAAATAAAAACGTCTCTTCAGTTTGACTCCAACACAAAACTACAGTTTGAGCATGAGACGAAATCAAGACAAGAACGTGTCAATCAAATGATCAAAGGCATTTCAACAACCCAGCCGGTTTGGACTGTACCAACCTGTCCACGGTATGAGGGGGCGGGGCCTAGAGCGCCCCATAGGAACATTACGTCATTTTAACCGTTAAAAAACACCAGTCGTCAACAAAACATGTCAAACTCAAACATTCTGAATATTTTCAACCAACGGTGAAATATTCCACTCACGCTCATGTTAGCGTGTTAGCACGTTAGCACGTTAGCATCGCAAAGACCTCCCCTCTCGTCCTCCGGAATGGTTCCTTCCGGTCCTGACGGCAGCACGAGGGTCGCGGTGAAGCTCCACTCCTCGGACTCGTTCAGCGTCACTTCACTAAACTATCGGTTTGTTTGACGTCACGTCAGCTGGAGTCTGACGTCACTGAGCTCAGAGGTTCTGTGACCCGAACCAGGCCGAGGACAGCGTCCCACACCCGGACACAGCATGGTGAGAGGACATGTGGCTGCTAACGATGCTAACTGCTAACCCTGCTAGCTAACCCGCTCAGCCTAGCTAGCAGCAGTAAACATGAAGAGTTCAGAGCGACGAACCCAAAGAAAGTCCCAGCTCTAAAGTCACTAAGACGTTAAGATTCAACCGGTCCTGGACCGGAAGTGGACTAACATTTGTAGACACTCTGCTTTTATATCGAGACTGAATCACGACTCTGTTAAAGGAGCTTCAAACACCTCTTCACTGTTTGGACCTCAGCTGCAGTCAACCTGCCTTGCTCATGGACACATCGGTGAAGGTGATGACCAGGGGGCGGGGTTTGTTTGTGTCCTCAGCCTCACAGGAAGAAGAAGTCGTTCATAGAGAAGAAGAAGGCGGTGACCTTTCACCTGGTCCACCGGAGTCAGAGGGATCCGCTGGCGGCAGACGAGAAAGCGCCGCAGCACGTCCTGCTGCCCGCCGCCAAGGTACACGCCCACCACGCCGCCAAGGTACACGCCCACCACGCCGCCAAGGTACACGCCCACCACGCCGCCAAGGTACACGCCCACCACGCTGGCCTTTAACGGGACCACCTGTAGATTTTTCATCTCCACATTGTTTGCGTAAAAGATTTGGAAACAGACCAGAGACGTGTGGAGACCCTGAGGTGCAGGTCCGGCCTCTCACCCTGTCATTCCACACTTTCACCACTAGAGTGAGTGAAGAACCTCTAAAGTCACATGACAGGAAACAGGACGTTGTACAGCTTCATCCTTTAGCGTCCCGGTGTCTAGAATCACAAAACGTATTTGAACCCTCAGGGCAGATCCAGAGAACATAGAAGTACTTTTACCGGTGCAAGTACTTTAGTGCTTTTACCAGTGCAAGTACTTTTACCGGTGGAAGTACTTTTACCGGTGGAAGTACTTTGGTGCTTTTAGCGGTGGAAGTACTTTTACCGGTGGAAGTACTTTAGTGCTTTTACTGGTGCAAGTACTTTTACCGGTGGAAGTACTTTTACCGGTGGAAGTACTTTGGTGCTTTTAGCGGTGGAAGTACTTTTACCGGTGGAAGTACTTTAGTGCTTTTACCGGTGGAAGTACTTTTACCGGTGGAAGTACTTTAGTGCTTTTACCGGTGGAAGTACTTTTACCGGTGGAAGTACTTTAGTGCTTTTACCGGTGGAAGTACTTTTACCGGTGGAAGTACTTTAGTGCTTTTACCGGTGGAAGTACTTTTACCGGTGGAAGTACTTTAGTGCTTTTACCGGTGGAAGTACTTTTACCGGTGGAAGTACTTTGTGGAAGTACTTTTAGCGGTGGAAGTACTTTTAGCGGTGGAAGTACTTTTAGCGGTGGAAGTACTTTTAGCGGTGGAAGTACTTTGATCATAGCAGTTGAAAACTCAAATGCTTGATTTCCTCGGGTTTGGTCCTCGGCAGTTGGACGTGGAGAAGAGACGTGAAGAGCAGAGGAATTTTGGCGTTTTCTTCGATGACGACTACAATTACCTGCAGCACCTGAAGGAGGCGTCGGCTCAGACTGAGCTGGTGGCGTCCAACACCTCGAACACGCCCACACGCCCCGTTCAGCCCCGTGAGGAGGAGCAACATGAGGAGGATGGCGACCGGGCTGTTTGTGTGAGTTTCAGGCCACGCCCACATTCACCTCATGTGATGTTCACTCAGTCACCACTTTATCAGACACGCCTCCTCATTCGCTGTGATTCAGCTCGTACTTTGTCGTCTGTCCACATTAAGCTCCGCCCATTTCTTCCTTCAGCTAAGATGTATGAAAGTGTACTGAACACACTTGTTGTTGTTGTTTGTGGACAGGTGAGCTCCATCCACCTGCCGTCCTCGGTGTTTGCCTCCGAGTTTGAGGAGAAGGTGGGACTCCTGAACAAAGCTGCTCCTGTCTCAGGTAAAACCTGTGTGTGTCACATGATGTGTCAATCACTCCTGTTTGTCTCACACAAATCAACAGACATCTGTATTTAATAAATGTCATTTCAACCTATTACCATGAATCAGCAGCAGGGGGCAGTATGGTACCAGAACTCACATCCTGCAAACTGGTGTCAACCTGCATCTGAACTCTGCTGACCCCTCAGTCTGACCTTTGACCCTGTGATGTCATCATGGTGGGATTTTGTGTGTTTTTTTTAAACTTCAGGACCTCGGCCCGACTTGGACCCCGACGTCGTCGCTGCTCTGGACGAAGACTTTGACTTTGACGACCCCGACAACGTCCTCGACGACGACTTCGTCATCAAAGCAAACGCACCCAGAGACGCAGCCGACCAACGGTAACACCTGACTCCTGACACCCGCCTCAAGGACCCGCCTCTTAGTACAAGGCGGACAGGACTTTAATTGTTTGTAGGCATAGACGGGGCAGAAGGGGCACTGAAGGAGCATCACCTTCAGTGACCACTAGGTGGTCAGTGTTTTCTCTCAGACCACAAGTACACAGAGTGCGTGGCTCAAACAGGTTCGGGCGGCAACCCGACTGCGCGGAGACAAGTGACGCCGAAAGGGAGTCAACAGTTCACAAAACAACATCCGACCGGAACTGACACTGGAACCGAATCAACACTAAATACCTTGCTGGTGGACAAACCCAAAGCTGTAACCGGTTCGCCCTGTTCGCCGCGGCCGCCTCACATTTCCAGAAACAACACGTGACGTCAGTGCGCACTGAACGTGCAGAACGTAAACCGCTCAGGATACATTGGATCCTTAAAGGGGCAGGCACATGCCACTCGCAGCTCAACCGTGTTCCCGATGTAGAAGTAACAAATATACACAACAATACACTGAAACACTGAGCCCCTTCAACACAGGTCCAAATAATCATCAACTGAAAGAATCAGAACCTTTCTAACGGCCGTCACCATAAGAAAGGTGTGAGTCTCTGGTGCCTCCAGCGACGGCGGCTCAGTAGTTGGGTCTCGAGGTGAGGGTCCGTCCGGCCGCCCCGTCAACAAGACGTTGGGTGTCACAGGATCAAAGTCGCCGAGGTTGGACGAGACGTACCTCAGTGGCTTAGAGTGAAGTACTCCTTCCACTTGGAGCAGCACCGTCCTCAGTGCTTCCTCTGGGTCCGGCTGGGCTCCCCCGGTGGTGCACAAGGCCGTCTTTACAGAACACATTTCCCTTTCCCACACTCCTCCGAAGTGGGCTACTGCAGGGGGGTTGAAGTGAAAGCTGATTTTCTGGCAAGCTGCTGTTGCAGATGTGGTGACAAGGTCTGCCATCTTGGGAACAGACGGTCTGGCCTTCCAGCGTCGGCATCCTGTGCAGGCCTGCTGGTGGCGGCGTATCGCTTCACGGCCCCGCAGGATCCCGTATGAGCGCCGTATCTCGGCGAACACTCTCTGGCCCAGGATGGTGCAAAGGAGTCTTGAATGAGGAGTCGAGTAGACGGATGCACTGCTGTCTGCTCTTCTGCCGCCAACACGAATGAGCTCCTCCTCTTCATCCGTCGCGGGTGACAGGGTGAGCAGTCTGCTGCTGGAAGGAACAGACCCGACTGAGCCCCTTCAACACAGGTCCAAATAATCATCAACTGAAAGAATCAGAACCTTTCTAACGGCCGTCACCATAAGAAAGGTGTGAGTCTCTGGTGCCTCCAGCGACGGCGGCTCAGTAGTTGGGTCTCGAGGTGAGGGTCCGTCCGGCCGCCCCGTCAACAAGACGTTGGGTGTCACAGGATCAAAGTCGCCGAGGTTGGACGAGACGCACCTCAGTGGCTTAGAGTGAAGTACTCCTTCCACTTGGAGCAGCACCGTCCTCAGTGCTTCCTCTGGGTCCGGCTGGGCTCCCCCGGTGGTGCACAAGGCCGTCTTTACAGAACGCATTTCCCTTTCCCACACTCCTCCGAAGTGGGCTACTGCAGGGGGGTTGAAGTGAAAGCTGATTTTCTGGCAAGCTGCTGTTGCAGATGTGGTGACAAGGTCTGCCATCTTGGGAACAGACGGTCTGGCCTTCCAGCGTCGGCATCCTGTGCAGGCCTGCTGGTGGCGGCGTATCGCTTCACGGCGCCGCAGGATCCCGTATGAGCGCCGTATCTCGGCGAACACTCTCTGGCCCAGGATGGTGCAAAGGAGTCTTGAATGAGGAGTCGAGTAGACGGATGCACTGCTGTCTGCTCTTCTGCCGCCAACACGAATGAGCTCCTCCTCTTCATCCGTCGCGGGTGACAGGGTGAGCAGTCTGCTGCTGGAAGGAACAGACCCACCTGCCTTCGAGCAGCTCGTCTGGGATGGTTTGAGGATGAGGATCTGCATCGCGCTGATCCTCAGCAGCACAGCCGCCGTGCTGTCGCTTCTAGCAGCTCCTTCCAGGTGTCGCACTTCTTTGCGCCTGCCTCCACTGTGATGGTGGTTGAGGTGACCCCACAGAAGACGGACTTCCGCAGCTCAGAGGCCTCACTCGGGTTCGACACTGGGCTTGACGGGCCTCACTTCTGGGGGTTGCAGAAGGAACGGAGGCCCTTGGCTCCACCTGTTGGGCTTCACAAGGTCTTGCAGGCTCTTGCCCCTTGTGATATCACCAGCTGGATTCCTCGCTGAGTCTACGTAGCGCCAGGCGCGGGGGCTGGTGAGTTCCTGTATTTCCGCCACTCTGGTGCAAACAAAGATCTTGAATCGGCAGAACTCCGACTGCAGTCACGTTAGCACCGTTGTGGAGTCTGTCCACAGAAGGGTCGGCTCAATCTTCAGCCTGAGCTCCTTCTCTATGAGCTGAGCCGGTTGGGCTCCAGTGACGGCTCCACAGCTCCAATCTGGCTATGGAGAGGAGTCACTTGGGTGCATCTGGAGCGGGCCAGGAGGAAGGACCGACGGACTTGGCCTCGATTGTCAACTGTTCTCAGCTACGCCACCGAGCCATACGCTTGCTCAGAAGCCTCAGAGAACACGTGGACTTCAGCTGGCAGGTGTGCTCGTGGCAAGGTGACTTGAGGCAGGAACTGTAGCTCTTCCTCCCGGCCGTTCCATGCTCGCAGGGGGTCTTGGGGCAGGAGAGGATCATCCCCGTCTCCCAAAGGCGTCGGACCAGCATCTTGGCTCCAGTGCTCTAGGGTATGATGAACCCTAAGGGGTCGCACTGACTGGCTAAGACCCGGTAGATGTTCCGCACGGTTGGGACACCGTACTCGACGGGTCGGTGCTTGTGCGCTATAGTGTCAGTTTGACAGCGCCAGCAGAGTCCGAGGGTGGATTCAGAGCCCGAGCACAAGGCCGTCTGACCTGGCCTCCTTGGGAAGGTGTCGGACAACGCTCGGCACATTGCTTGCGCACTGGCATAGGTCAAATCCGCCGGAGGCGAGGAGGCGTAGGCAGGCTCTGTAGTAGGTGGTCTACACAGAAGCACCTCTCGATGGAGAACCTCTCGTCTTCACCTGGCTGGCTATCTTCAGCTGCATGGTGTTGGAGGGTGAACGTGGCGCAGCAGGGACTGCAGGTGGTGCCGAACGGTAGAAGTTGCCACTCGAACGTGGCCGGAGGGTCGTCTCTTGTCCAGTCACGCTGAAGGAACCGCTCCCAGGAGCGATGCCCCGGGGGTGGGTCCGGGCAACAGTGCATGGGAGTAGTAATAGGCGTAGTAACAGGTGTAGTAACAGGTGTAGTCCTCCGTAGTAACACCAGTAACGAGTATAATGAGGGAACGTGAGTCACAGCCCTGGCTGACGGTCCTCATGTGTCTCCTGCAGCAGAGAGGACAGTGATGAAGATGATGATGAAGAGTGGGAGGACACTGAGGATGAAGGTGACTTTGACTCTGAAGGACTGTCAGGTGATGAGGACGGACACAGGAGACACTTCCTGTTCACAGACGAGGAGACGAAGAGCCGCTTCACTGAGTATTCTATGACATCATCGGTGATGAGGAGGAACGAGCAGCTGACCCTGCTGGATGACCGCTTCGAGAAGGTCTCACACACACTCACACACACACACACACACACACACACACACACACACTGACCAGGGTGGGGTGTATGTAGTTTTTCGAGCAGTTTGACGATGACGAGATCGGCGCTCTGGACAACGCAGAGCTGGAAGGATTCATCGAGCCGGACAGCGAGCGTCTGCAGGAGGTCATCAAAGAATACTTCAAAGACAAAGAGAGGGAGTGAGACACGCTTTGTTCTTCTGTCTGTCTGATGGCGTGTTTGTAAACACTCACTCACTCTGCTCCTCCTCCTCCTCCTTCAGGTCGCTCCGGCCCGATGAGCTCGGACCAAAGGGACTTCCTGTGGTCAGGGAGGAGGAGGAGGAGGGGGAGGCGGAGGTGGAGGCTGTTGTTGTTGTGGAGGAGGAGGAGACTGTTGTTGTTGTGGAGGCTCCAGAGGAGAAGTGGGACTGTGAGACCATCATCAGTGAGTTCAATTCCCACTGTCACGCCCCCTTGTCACCTGCTCTACCAAGTGTACTCAGTGTGTGTGTGTGTGTGTGTGTGTGTGTGTGTGCATGTGTGTGTGTGTGCGCGCGCAGGTACATACTCCAACATCTATAACCGACCCAAAGTCATCGAGGAGCCTCCAAAGGTCAGAACATCTTCTCCTCTGTCCTACACTGAGTGAGCTGAGGTCAAAGGTCACGAGGCCTCGGGGTCAAAGGTCACGGTGACAGTCGTGTGTGTGTGTCCTCAGCCGGTCCGTGTGTCCGGTAAGACGGGCATCCCGCTGGACGTCCTCCCGGCCAGAGGCCTGAGCAGCAGACAGGTGGAGCGCATGAGCATGCTGGACGGCTGCGACCTGCCCCGCCCGTCTGCGCAGCCGCGCGGCCCAGAGGAGAGCAGGGAGGAGAGGAGGAGCAGGAAACAGGCCGTCAGAGAGGAACGCAAGGTGAGAGAGGAGCCAGGGTCACCGCACACACACAGGACTGCATTAAAGGTGCAGTGTGTGAGACGTGCTGACCTCTGGAGGTGAAGTGTGGTATCATCAGCTCACTCTTCTGTGCTTCTTCAGTTGTTGTTTAAACTCTACAGATGTGTAGTTTGTTCACTTCCTGCTGTAACAACATGGCCGCCCCGTAGAGAGGAGCCACTCCTCATGTAAACAAACATTAAAGGGCTGATCTCAGGCTGACGAGGGAAAAGGAAACATTCACATCTTCACACGTGAAAATGTCAGTGTGTAAAAATGAGTGAAATCTCACACTGCACCTTTAAACACTGAGCAGTGTCAGGAGGTCAGACACAGCCCCCCCTTTACAGCCCCCCTGCACACGCTCCCCTCCCCCCACACTTCACCAGTATGACCCCCCCTCAACAAACACCATCCCACTCCAAAGGTCTGCACTCGTCTGAGGAGACGTCTCAGACCTGGACACTGAAGATGACATCACCACCACAAGGGGCAGTGTTGAAGATGTCACTGAGTTGATCCCCCCTCGTGTGTTGATTTCTGTGTGTGTGTGTGTGTGTGTGTGTGTGTGTGTGTGTGTGTGTGTGTAGGAGCGTCGTGCAGAGAAAAAGGCCAACAAAGCAGCGTTCAGAGACGAGAGGATCCGTCAACAGAAGCAGCTGCAGAACGTACGAACAAACATTCAAGGCCTGAAGCTTTAGCAGCTGATTGGCGGGCGGGCGGACGAAGCTCCGCCCACACAGACTGTACCTGTCAGTGATGTCATCACTTCACCTCAGGATGGAAGGATGACCTCCAACAGGAAGAGAAGAGAGGGGGCGCTGTGGAAACAAAATGTTTTTCAAACAAAAAAAATCTTTGCACATGGAACCGGTTCATCGTCTTTAATCTGAGGTCACTTCCTGTCCATCGGGTTTTCTTCTTCTGCTCCTCCAAACACAACAACACTCTGAGACACGAGTCAGTGTGTAGCATGTAGCACCGTCTAGTGGTGAAGTGGAGAACCTGTGTAAGAACGTGGCGCCCTCTAGTGGAGAGGAGTTGCTCCTGGTGTATAATAAGAACTGGACACAGGAAGTGGTCTGCAGGAGGAAATAGACCTAGTGGCCAACCTGCAGTACTGCAGCCTGGAACCAGGAAACTCCAAGACTTTATTTCATGAACATAACAACTTTGAGTCAGCTGATACATTTTTCATCTTCATCTTCATCTTCATCTCCTTTAAACATCATCCCCATATTTAAGTCTTCACAGGTGGTTCTTTGTTCTGAAGTGATTATTCTTCACATCTCGGTTTTAGAACGAAATGACTCGTTAAGTCTAAAGTTTCATGCATCGTAATTCTGTCATTGATGAGTCTACGTTGCGGGGCTGGTAAAGGGAGCGGAGCGCCCTCTAGGGGCAGCGCAATGCAGAGGAACATGTGGAATCGTGCTTGAGGGGCATTATGTTTTCACAGGCAGAACGAAGCCCCGCCCCCATCTTTCATCATTCATCCGTGTTGTTGACGTAAAGGCTCTTTCCAAAGAAACACGACACACGATTGATGATTCTTAAATCCTTTAATGCTACAAACTGAACCTTTACCCCGAATCAAAGGAAACTCTTTATTTTGAAAATGCAAATAAAGATGAAAACATTTAGTCATCAATTAAAAAAACAAGATCAGCTCTGACGAGTTCAGTTCACGCTTGACCTCTTCATGTGGGACACGCCCACATTTCATTTCCTGTTCAACAGGTCGCAGCAGAGAACACTTACAGTAAAAGGTGTGACTGAGGCCCCGCCCACAAGAATGTACACTCCTGAGAAGCTGCAGCTCAGAGTCCTCCATCTTGGAGATTTAGCGACGCGACAACACGGGAGTGAGTTCACACGCGTGTGGGACAAAATACAAAGGTCCTTCAAAGAGTTTGAGTCACGTCCTGATCCACCGTCCCGATTGGTCCTGAGCTGCCACGAGGCGTCGCCACGCGTGGTGATCGGCAAGTCCTCGGCTCGAGGTGGAGTCGATGGTTCCGGGTTCACCTGGTCCAGACTGCACCTGTGGACCATCACACCCCCCCCCCCAAACACGGCTCTACCTCCCGGTGTGAACGTCCACCGTGTCTCCGCCCCCCGGCTCCATCCTCATGCGTGGGGACAGTCGTAGTTTCCCACAGCCCCCCATTCCTCCGGTTCCTCTCCTGCAGAGTCCTCGTCCATCGTGTAGCCCTGACCCAGCAGCCGCTCCTCTGAAGATCCTCCGTCCCCGTGGTTTCCATTCTCCCTCAGAGATTCGATGGAGACGTGGCGATTCGAGCCGCAGTCACCAGCGGAGGAGGCGGACGAGTCTCTGCGCTGCGTCACGTACACGGGACTGAAGTTCTCCGGCAGAAGCTGCAGGAGTTTTCTCTCAGCGCCGGGTTCGATGGTCTGAGGACGAGAAGAGGAAAAGTTCGACAAAGATGAAAGACCACTTCAAAGGAAACCGTTTTAAAACATTAGTATATACTTCAAAGATCAAAGAATCTCTTTGAAGTGTAGAGACGTCAGACAGTTCCGGTCCAGCCGCCCTGTAATACCACTTTTTACCACCAGAGTGAATCATGAGCAGAGCTCAGTCTGTCAGTGAGCCAGAGTTCACCACCATCATGAAACCACTTCCTGTTCGAGTTCAAAATAAAAGCCTGGTGTCATACTCTGTGTTGAATAAGGCTTTTGTTTTGGTCATGTGACAGGAAACAGGAAGTTGTGCTGCTTCACGGCGCCGTCAACCAGAAAGGCTCAGACATACGAAGTCTTACCAGAGTTAAGAGAGGAGTGGTATTCAGCGTCCACGCTCTCTCTTTACAGACCCACAGGGTTACCGCGGTGACCACCAGGCCCAGGACCGTCAGCAGGACGAACAGCACCACCATGTGCTCACCTGCAGCACAGGAAGAACCACTGATCAGTTTGATCGACAAGCCGCCAAATACATCGACGTCAACGAGGCTTTTACTTTGAAAGTCACACAGGTAGCGATGACGTGTCTGTGATGTTTGTACAAACCGAGCCCTGCAGTGACTCACGATGCGCCCGAGTGGTAAAAAGTGGTATTACAGATAAGAACCATGTTGAACTTGTGTGAAGCTGCAGGTCAAAATGGAGGCACTGCCCCTTTAAGAGCAGGAGACACTGACCGGTGGCTTCACTGGGGCAGACGAGCTGGGTCTCCCTGACCGTCACTTTCTCCTC
>JAFBJT010007652.1:0-15477 GCA_016785325.1 Chascanopsetta lugubris
ACATTTGGAATAAAGGTCCAACATGTTGAGCGTGATATGACAAGTTTAGGAACATAGATCCTACCACTGCCGGGAAGGAGACTGAAAACATATACAGTATGAACAGCATATTGCAAAGAATTCCCAAATCAGTGGGCACTAGGGGTGTAACGATACACTAATCTCATGGTACGGTACGATACACGATATGGAGGTCACAATAACGATAAGATACAATATTATAGCGATATTTTTTTAAAGAGAGTGTGTGATTTGTAGCGACATCTATCCGTGAAAGAGCATGACATGATGACATACACCTGACTCTTATGGAGGCCGCCATTTTGAATTCAATATAAGTCAATGGAACTTTCAGGCTTACATATGTGTGTGTGTGTGTGTGTGTGTATTGAAACTAGAGCAGAAAAGAGACTTTAATTTTTTTGCAGAATGCAAAGTCTCTCTCTCTCTCTCTCTCTCTCTCATGGTGTCAGAAGTCAGATGTGTAGACCAACTACGTATGCACCCTTAGTTGGGTTACGGGGACTGTTGGTGTGGATAATGATTGTAGGATCTTTAATAAGTCTGTGGTTGTGTGGGTGTGTGCCTCTGTGTGTGTGTATGCGCCGCAACGATAGAGTGACACTCTGGCACACGCACACACACACACTCTCTCTCTCGCTCTCTCTCGTGTTTTGACGCGTGATGGGCGCCGGTTGAGACGATGCCGGCGCACCTCTGGACTAGAAGGCAATATCGTGGCAAGAAGCTTTTAACCCTTTGAAAAATAAAAGTTTCCAAGAAAGAGACAAAAGGAGTATTTTTGAAATTTGCTGAATAACCACTTCAGTCATATCTTTGCATCTGGTTAAAAAAGAGCACTAATGCAAAATGTAAAGAGGTCATTTGTAGACACCTTAATTTAGTCTCCGAGCGTCCCTTGCGTCATATGAATACTGCACTAGCATATTTCCCAGAAAGCCAGCCCTTCTTGTTGCATCTCCTGGGGTCCAAAATGACATTCAGCATCTGGTTGGACATCATTTCCACTGCACGGCTGAGTTGCAAAATGCAGCCTCGCTTAGTTTCCCTGGACCCACATCAGACCTTAAAGACTGCCTGCAGCAACTTTAAAGAATGGTGTCAGTGCATTACTTTCTCTTTTCTTTCTTTTTTCTGACATCATGCTTACACAGCAGTGCTTGTCATTTCACCAGCCAGCATAGACAATGAAAAAAAAAAATCACACAATAAAAATCTTTGTCATTCAAATTCATGTATCTCTATGGTACTGTAGTATGAAGTATGATTATGAAGATGCGTGTTTGGACATCGGTGAACACATTACAAAAAAGCAAAGAAAAACGAACTGTTTTGACACAAAATGTCTTAATTACGGTATCTGATTGTTTCATCTGTAACACTCAGAGAGCTGTGACTTCTCTATGTAGGGTGGCGTCGTGTATAAAAATGGATAATAGCTCCCTCATGGCTGGCTGCGATGTTTGTCTCCTCTGTTCATTTAGTTTTCTCCATGTCCTATCCACAAACAAAGTATAGGTTCGGTTAATAGAATGTAAATGTTCAGCTATAAGTTTAATAGTTTAATATAGGTTAATATTTTACTCCTTTTTTATCCCGTACTTAACTGTTTTTTGCTGCAATATATGCTACTGGATGCTTATATTTTCCTGGGATCAATGAAGCGTCTATCTGTCTGTCTATCTATCTGTTAGATAGCCATTCTAATAGATATCGGTTTAGCTCTTATTAAAACAAGTGAAGTGAAGTGATATGTTGGCTTCCAGGTCCAGTGTGAAAAGGTTTAGACTGAATCGATCTATTAGCAGACTAGAGATAATCACGTCATGATGATGTTTTCATTCATCCATAATCACTCGCATTTACTTATTGCTCTCATTGCACTCATACAAGGCTTTTAAATTACTGAGAGAGGGCTTGTAAAAGGAGGTTGCTGTACAACAAGGCTTTTACAGTTGGATAACATGGAGAAACTAAACACATTTTGAGTTTTATTTGAAGCGAAGGCTAGTTGATGAATAGTTGTCACTAAATTCTACACAGCAATCAATGGGAGAAAGTGGAGTCCATGGGTGACTTCATGAACTGTAATCATACAAAGACTTGATGAATCTCTGTATGCCAACTCAATCAATACATCCTTTAATCAATGGTAACTTTATCTTAAAAACCATGTTGACAAAATAAGTCTCAGCTCCAGGTCGACAGTGGTGACAGATGCTGAGGCACAAGTCATGGAGGAAGCCAAACCGCCATTAGACGATATAAACGGATGGTGACATTAGAGCATCTATTGCTCTATTGTGCCAGTGTAATAGCATCAAACCAGAGGTCGGAATATGAGCTGAATGTTGCTTTAAGCTATGCCCCCCCCAAAGCTTTTTCTTTTTTTAAATATGTACCTCCATCCAGCACAGGCAGTTTTATCTGCATCCCCGCTCTGTGCTGGCACAGGAAAAGGCTGTTGCTTGACACACAATATTGGACAAGACAGTAACATGGAACATTTAGTGGAGGATGGAGAGGGTACCGTCGCACCAGGCTCGCCAGCTGTGATAATGATGTATAATTTAATTGAAGGCTGCGCCTCTATCCTCCACAGAACTCGAACTGCTCTTCTCTTGTCAATGCATTATTCAGGCTAATGGTGACCCTGAAATAGAAAAAAGCTTCTTATCTCTTTAAAGTTTTATTGCACCGAGCAAAGAGAGGTAAGGAGGTATATCGAAAGAAAGTGAGTCAGAGTGAGGCACACATGAGGTAAAAATTTTTTTTTTTTTTTTAAAAGCTATGAGAAATGTAGTTCCGTCGCTCTTTGTGCAGGATTCCTGTTTCTGACCATGACAGCGTCATCTTCCTGGCAACTGTAGTCAAATTCAATTGGCCAGGGATGCTGCTCCCCATTCTTTGCTGCCGACATTTCCAAGGGAATAACAAAGGTCTCCCACAAACCAAATGTCTTCGACGACAAGTTGAAGAAGAGATCCACACTCTCCTCTTCAGGCTCTTTCTGTCCTTTTATAACTCCAAAAATACCATCAATCACTTAAACAATAATTCCTTCAGTCGTACTCTATCATAATCGTCAACAAATGCATCGTCTGTGATGTACAGATGAAAGAGAGAAGCACTGGAAGTGAAGGAAGCCACTCACTCACACTCACACACACACAATAACACGGGAACCATGTTCACACATGATCACAAGGCTACACTGTGACTTAGTTGCAGCCAAGTCAAGGAATGACAGGGTGAGAAGGTCCTCAGCCATAAAATGAGCACACTTCCATCCATCACTCTGAGGTGTCATATTTATTGTCTGATATTAACCTATAAAACACTGTTATCGTAATGTGTAATTTCCTCTGCAATTAGTAATCCGCTTCATTAGAGACAGTGCGACTGGAATGGGGCAATTAAGCTGCAGTCTATGGCAAGTGGATTTGTGACTTGGTTGGTGAGGAGGAGGAAACGTAAGATGCAGTGAGAGTACTTTGCCCATTTGTTCAATCATTTCATTCACTGCCTCGATCTACGACCATTTAATTGCCTTAATGTTACTATAAACCCTTTATTTTAAACAATGCAAATGATGAAGTGGTAAACATTTCTTTATTTTTTTGGATACAATATTTAACCTGATCAATCGTGCAGAGTGTCCCACCACTGTATATTATTGATTACAATTAGCTGTTATAACTATTTACCACTGTGTGACTTAAATGTCTTTATATTACATTATAAGATTACATTATGATAATAACTTGATTAGGATCATGAGGATAAATCATTAGTCTTTCCTGGACTGTTTAAATCGAACCATTATAATCAATGTAAATGTCTCTCATTACAACAGTGATCATTTTCCAACAGATGCTATTCAAAAGAAATTCAGGTTTGCATGTCCATTTCCTCTAGGGCCGTTCTTCATTCAGCAAGAACAGAGCGAGGAAACATAAGCCATCTGCGACTGCACCAGCCGCAAAACTGAGTTCAATACTCATCAGATTTGACGGTTCATCATCGTAACTGCAAGTCTCTTACCTGACTTCCATGTAACCCTTGAGTCAATGAGTCCACTGAAACACCACACATGCACATATGGTGTTCCATCAACTAAAACAGAAGACATAACATTGACCACTTATATAGGGGCGTAGAAAGCAGAAGATAATTCAGATACTCGCACCATCACAGTAAAAGTAATGGGTAAACTGTAACTCTAGAGCAACCAACAGTTGTAACGCTATATACCAAAAGACTGAGGAAAGGATGTATTTACAGGTGTTTAAGCTAATGTTACTAGTGATGGCGATGCTCGGTACATATATAGAGGCCAAAAGTTACGTGGATTGGATATGACTGTTCGCTCGTGTGTAATGGAGACACATCTATTCAAATCTGGAGCACATAATGAAGCAACACAAATCTGGCTCAGCAGATTCCAACATCTGGCACATCAATGAAAAAAGAAAAATCTCTATATAAATATAAATATGGCCGTGCATATGTATTTTCTAGTTACAGTCTTGTCTGAAATAACCTTGAACACAAAATTAAATTATACTTTTGAAGACTAACTTAGTAAATCAATTAGACATGACAGTTTCACCAAACTTTCTTGCAGTGTATTAACAGAACTGGAGATTAATAAGTGTTTTTAGTGGTGAATTTGACAGCAGCCTCCTGCTGCTTTAAATCTGGTAGCAACAGCATTTACCTAATGTTGACTCATCCTGTTACCATTGTATCAGTAATCTCGCCCACACTTTTAAGCTTGTATGCATTACATTTATTTCTAACAAGGTGTAGGCGAGCAAAATTAAGGCAGGAACATTTGAGGAACTGATTCTTCTCCACTCGCGGTAGCACAAAGCTTAATGATCTAATTGGATTGAGCGAGGAACAGCAGGCATCTTTTCTGCCTCTCTAGCCTTTTTTCATCATGATTGAGTAATTATAAGGGCATCAAGTCTACTTCATTATAGATGTACTCGCTGTCTGTCTTGTAAACATTTTGTTTCTAAAAATCGAGTGTTTGGCGGAGGCGCCAACTTAGCCTACATTTCCTTCATTAGCGCACACAGGATAATGAAAACAATTCTCCAGAGTTCACCACCAGTCAGAACTGAGTCAGAGAATGTCAGCGGAGCGTCACAAGGACAGATAGTCAGGGATGTTCTCCTTGCACTGTGGCAGCTCTTACTTTGTTCCCTGCCCCGAGACAAAAGGTCCAAACGGATTAAATGAAAGTAATGACATTGATGTAATTGTCCTGTCAGGCTCTTGCCTAATTTCCCCCCTTATTATATTGTGTAATGTTTCCATCCCTGCAGTCAGTTTGGTCCTCCCGCTCAGGCCAGGGCATGAGAGTATCTATTAACAATAATTCAACATAAATAGGAGACTGGTTTATAAAACAGAGCTCGGCTGAAAAAATATGCAAAACAAGCTGTACAAACAGATTTAGCAGAAACTGACATGACAAGTGGAGAGATATGTAAATGTTGTCCACCAGAAGACAAAATATTTTGAAGTTGTGTTTCCGACATGCACAACACTGGCAGCAAGAATAAACATTTAATCTAAGACGAAGCTCTTGAGCATTAATCAAATTAAGTAATAATACAACAGACTTGTTATATAGAAGCTATGAATATGAAGCACTAAAGACTAATTCCCATTTATTTAAACATCTCTTTGAGTAGCTCAAAGCAAAGGCAGCAAGACAACGGCTTAAGTGTATTATCCCTTACCTCATTAGAGGGTAAAAGGGAGAATAAACACTGGAATAACAAGCAATAATCTGTCACTGTACAAAAAAAAAACTGTGGCAGTTGCTAACCAGAGTTAACTGTCATGGACATTTGGAACCCATGGCCTGGATAGAAATATCACTGCTTAATTTCTCTCCCAAACAATTTGGTGCTATATGGTCTTGGTACCGGACAGGAACATCACACTTCTGGGTTGAATATGAACCACGGGGAAGTCTGATCTGACCAATTCAACCAGCAATTTGGAAAGACAAAGTACTAAATATTAACAAGCAGCTTTTTCACAAACACCACTAACTTAGTCTGTGAGAGTGCTAAAAGGGAAAATGCTGAAAACATCTCTCATATCAGAGTACAATTATTCCAAAGCGCTGTGATTCAGCCAGTCGCCGATATGGTAAACGATACTGAGGAAACACTGAAGGACACTGCAAGAAATTTCCTGTTCTTCACTCTGGCCTGCGATGAAACAACAGATAACAGATACCATTAAAGAACACTACAGTAGAGATGTCTGATAAGCGTCCAATAATTTGGTATGACCTGCAAACTTCTAAAAATTGAAATGGACCATGAAAGAAAGGTTCCCATCCCCTGATCTCACAAATAAAAAGTAAAGGTAAATGATCATATAAAAGGCGTAGTGTAGATATTACAAAACAATGACATACTGACATTTGCATAATCACCTGAAATGTTCTTCCCATTATCCTTAATATTAGTTCCTACCTATGTTTATCTGAGGAGCGGGTCCTCTCTACGGGGGCCGCCATGTTTTTACAGTAGCCCAGAATGGACGTACTAAACATCTTTTGAGTTTTAATGACAACTAAAGTCGACCATAGGTTCTCCTGCATGCTCGGACGGGTGAACGTGAGGTGATGGATACAACATGCAACTTCAACACTAGAGGTCACCAAATATTACACGCTGCCCCTTTAACATATAAATATATATTAAAAATCTGATCATTTGATCAATATGATTTTTTTTTTTTTAAATAACTCACGATAAGAGTTTCAGTGTAAGTAAGAAAGAGGATTATCTCAATAGATGTTATAGATGTTAAGGAAGACTTTCAGCTGACGGCAGACGACTGCTTTCTCTCATGGCCTGAGCATCCCTGAATAGCACTCACTAATTGCTCGGCTGTGGAGTGTGTGCAAACAATGATGAAGTAAGCCATTTGGGCTGTTGATCTGTGGTAGGCTACACTATTCCTGTGTGATTAGGAAGTGGTAATATTAATCCCCCCTCTCCTGTCCTGCTCTATAAATCTAATAGTCTCTCACTCCCATTCCAGTCATCCAGATACCCTTCGCCCCTGGAGCAATAATTCTGTAACAGGTGCTGGTCACTTCTTTCTAGTATTACTCTCATGCTGACTACCTAAAAGCAGACTTGTTTAGCGAATCAGTCGTTGAGAACATTGCAAAAAAATAATAACCCCGTTTCTAAATCCTGGGCTACTCCACGAATTGTCTTGGCTTCAGAGCTCTGCATGAACACATGCCGGCTTCTCTCCACCTGGTGTTGTCTTCACATTACCATGTATAATAGTTTGGTGGGATCGCAATACATCCTATTGAAATTGCCCCCTACTGCAAGACTCAATTCAATCTCATCTGTGCCTATGTGATGCTAGTCATGGAGACACTCTCCGCAGGGTGCTGTGAGAATATGAAGGAACATGCTGGATTTAGGGTGATAACAGACATTATGCACAGTAGGTAAGTGCGTTGTTTCCCGATTGCGAGACTTTAAGAGCTGGAGCTCGGTCTACACAATGAGATAAGATCACAATATATTGTGTTATGTGCTACCTTAACACATCATGGAATAACTTGTGTTATTTTACTACAGCACATCATCAAAGTGAAGTACCAATTATGCTGCAAATGAATAATGTGACATGGTCACATGATACCAAAATGAGAGACATGGGCACATGGATTTACGGAATATCTTTAAAGTATGTTTGCAATCATCTTGTCAACAGTGTACAGCATAAGGTCTTGGAGAGTCTGATTGGTGCAGACATTACTGCCTATTGAGGTGGTTTGAGTTTATTTTTTGTATGTCACACACAAAAGTATCAAGATTTGATTAATTTTGGTACTGAGTAATGCAGTTCTGCAGAGAGCTGTTCAGGAGAGTCCAGATTAGTTTGACAAGACAGAGAGGCTAATGTAACTCCAATAAACTCTCTTTCCAACTGTGGTGAGAGGTAAAAGTCAGGACGCATAACTTAATAAAATTTCATCAACCAAATCATTTTCTTCCACTCGTGTCGTCCTGCAATAAAAATAAATGGCTGCAGTGGACACGGATTCACCCAAAATTAGAGACAGTTCACGTTTAAAAAAAAAAAAAAAATGTAGCCAGATCTATCGAATCTCGATTCCTGCTGAGACACACGGACCGCAAGGTCACATCCACATTGAGCGGCAACAGTCCAGACTGGTTGTGGTGGTGTTAAAGTGCAGGCAATGTTTTCCTGGCGCACTTTGGGCCTGTTAATAACAATCAATCACCGTGAGAATGCCTGAGTATTGTTGCTGAGCATGTGCATCCATTTATGGCCACAATCTAGCATCTTCTAATGGCTGCTTCCAGTGTGATAAAGCACCAGGTCACAGAACAGAATTCATCTTTTCGGTTGTTTCATGAACACGTCGAGCTGAATGAGAACAACTTAGGAAACAGACTGAGGCATAAATCTTCTGCTGACAAAGCAGTAAATATTGAGTGATGCAATCACATCAACACGGAACTGAATCTTAAGCAATTATTTCCAAAATCTTGTGGAATCCACGCCATAAACAACTGATGCCGTTGTACTGACAGTCTAATATCACTATGGTGCTTGAAATGAAGTGCTCAGAGTGCGTGCTTCAAGTGTTTATCAGGAAACATGCCTCAAAATGTGAAATGCTGCAAGCAAACAAGAGGCTTTACCGCGACAATCAATATCTCGGTGTGTGGCCGTAGTTGTATTAATTTCAATAGTATGAAAATGCTGATAAAGTACTCCTTGCAGTGCGGTGTCAAATTACATATGCATTAAAATCGTAATGTTAAATAAGATGATGAATGGCAATCCATGGTTAATAGAAATTAACACTGCTGAGAGAAATCCAATAACTCAGTGCCAGAACACAAATGATGTTAAATAATTCGTCCCACCCGATATCCAGTAAGATTCGTCAACCATGCTTAAATCTCAGTAAAGTATTTTTCTCTCTGAAGGGTGTAACAAAGGTCTAATGGTGAACAAAGCTACATTTGGCTGTTGAATTACTTTTTCTCACCTGCGCACACATATACAGGTGGAGCCTGTGGCCCAGTAATTGTGAGCGAGGTCAGTGCCCTCCATTTTACCAGAGGCAGGTTTGATTTCATAATGCATCCCTTTTCAACCTTTGTTTACAGATTATTGATTCATATTTACACAAAACATATCGAATTCTGGCCTTGAACACATTTTACCAATGGCTTCAAACATTGAGCTAAAAATGAATTTTGTTTTTGAAAAGCTCAGGCTGAAAGAAACTTCACACCCTTGCATCATCTGTGCAACGTTTGATTCAATAAGAAGCTCATGGTACAAAAAAGTAATGGCTAGTCTAAAATGAAAGCTGTGTGACGACTATAAAGTAATTGAATCAACTGAATAACTGGATGTGGAAAAACAAAATATATTCTAAACATGATCCATTATTTAAGCGATTGATATCGATCTGAGCGCTTGATCAAACTAAATTAGTTAGACCTTGTGAGTCGAGAATCCACGCTGGTGAGACATGCACGGGTGCT
The DNA here is from genome assembly GCA_016785325.1 of Chascanopsetta lugubris. Lineage (NCBI taxonomy): Eukaryota > Metazoa > Chordata > Actinopteri > Pleuronectiformes > Bothidae > Chascanopsetta > Chascanopsetta lugubris. The sequence goes on from JAFBJT010007652.1 coordinate 9,615, forward strand.
GTACGGTGCTAAAAGAGGTGTTAAAAAAGACAAGTTTGAAGAAATGTAAAATCGTAGAGCGTGGGTGACACAGAACGACGGCACAAGCAAGTAGCAAGGAATCATTAGATAGATCACAGTTGTGACACCGCCTCTTTGAAGACGCACAAGATCCCACTGAGTGTGATTCTTGAATGCCTCGGATGCTGATGGGCTGCAGGGAGCATCTCCCGGGCTTCTCACTCAGCACTAGCACGGAGATTAGAGGTTCCTTTAATCCGAAAAAGGGGATTAAATACTACAAGAGAGGCGAGAGGGCCGCTCCCACGGAGGGGATGAGATGATTTATTAACACCTCTGCTCAGGACGGTAGATCTAAGTCTTTAAACCAAAAATCACAGGTCTAAGACATGGCATGTCCTGCTACAACCAAACATTCCAGGGTGCACAGATATATCTGACCTCACCTAACACATTCCGCCTCACTGAGCCAGCAGGGGCTGTGGGTGTTTCTGTGTGTGAGAATGCGAGTGTGTTTGGGTGTGAAGAGTAATGATGTTTTCCATATACGCTAAAAGAGTTAGATAGTAGTATAGTAAAGAAAACAAGAATTGTTGACAACGCTGAAAAAGTTAAGACAAGACACAGTGGACAGAAGTGGTCAGAACACCACACATCAACTTCCACCGAACACACCTCGACTGCCTCAATGAGCTCAGAGCTGGCGAGAATGAGTCATTCAATCCATACATTTACAGATATGTAAATGTGCTTACACAGAAAATCCAAATCATTAAGTGTTTAAAGGCGAGGTCAGTCTAAGATGAGAACACGAACTCTGTGCTACCCACGGAGACCTGCAGACCTCAATCAAATCTTGACATCGTGGGAATGCAAAGCCGTCAGCCTCAGAGCAGTTTAATAATTCATGAGGACATTTTTTTTTAACAAATAAACATAAGGATGAATCATGGTGGTCCGTCACCACTTACCGCCCTTCCATCTGCCTTTAGTCCTTGCCTGATAGGTGAGTTCAGGACACCCAGACAGCACCAAGAGAAAAAAAACAAGTTCAAACACAGAAAGAAATCCAGACTTTGCCCTGGAAAACATGTCCAAGAGTTGCTGGCTGCCAAGTCACTTTCACATGACTCTGTTTCCTCCTAGAACGGCACGGCTGTGGCGCATGGTAGCCCACGCGTGGGCTGTCATCATCAGTCACACTGGTGTCAGCAGTGGGTCTCCAGTCCTACCATGCTGCTCAGTGATGCCCCGACCGGGTGCTGGTCTTCACTGATGAAGGAGCTTCGAGGGAGGCTGCATCTCTCCCCTCTGAGAGCTCTGCCTCACCAAGAGCGCATGGGAACCAAACGGGAACACACAGCTTGCCACGCGACGGCTCGGCTCAGCTACGCTCGGCACAGTGCATAGGAACTCGCTCTCACTCAAGCTCCCTTTCACACACACACACACACACACACACACACATTCACACACTCCCTCTCTCTCCGTCTCTCTCACGCTCACTGCTGCCACCGCTGTTGATGCTGATGCTGCTGCGGGAGCTGCTGCTGAATAATTTCTTGCCCTCCGCACTCTGGGTTTCAGGGGGAATTCAATCCTCTGAGCTCGGTCTTTTGCCCAGAGCTTCACACTGTGGAGAACGCAGCGGTGGGAGCAGGGTCCCCCCCCCTGTGCACTCCTTTGTGGAGTGCAGAGGGGGGTGTTGGACCGAGGCTGTCTGCTAGCGTAGACAAGCAAAGAGGCAAGTGAGTAGTAACAGGTAGCTAGTGATTATAGGTGGCAGAGAGAGTTGTGTAGGGATGCTCTATATCACCTGGCCATTTGCATGGGAACAGCATCGCCACTGCCAAAGTGAGGCAAGGCTATACATTCCTGAGGGCAATGGAGCAAAGAGAGAGAGAGAAGGGGCGGGAAAGAGAGAGAATGCGATGAGAGGTTTCTCACATTTTGACTCAACCCCCTCCCCCCTTTGCATTGACAGCACATGGTCCAAAAAAATAATAATAATAATGAATCCAGCAGTAATACTTAGAAGAAATGTATTTGCTAAATAAAAAAATTTGATCAGTGCCAAATTGGAATAATAAAACAAAAAAAATCAGCATCTCGCAAAGATCATGAAAACATCAGACTTCTGATAAACTGCACCAAGACACAACTATCAAAAATCCAGTCTTGAAGAGTTTGCTCCTAAAATATAACCTACCTACTTGAAAGTTCATAATTAAAAATAAAATCTATTCATTTGTTAATTAAGATCTATCGAGATGCGCGGCACTCTTTATCGGCCACGTTTCTCTGACAACGCTCCAAGGTCATAATGCTCACGAGTTCATAAAACAAGTACCTCACAAGTGGGGAGTAGGAGCAGGCGGTCTGGTACACACACCATGGCTTTAATATCCTAATTACAGCTTCTCAGGAAACCCATGATCAAGTCCATAATCTTTTATACCCCATGCAAATTAATATTCTGAATCCACACATGATCTTCTCTCGTTTCCACGACTTGCAAAACCCCGCCCACCCCCATCCTCCAATTCCATCACACCATTCCGGGTTCCTTTTGTAACAACCTGCAATGACAACAGGAACTATAATGAAGCTTTCTGCACATGCGGAGATAAATGTGTATTTTTCTCCTCGACACCAGCAGGAGGATCTGTTGCCGATACCCATTTCCAATGATGGATAAACAAGTGAAATGTTTGCCTCTCCGTGGGCTATTACAACACAGCTAAAGTATGTATGACAAACCCCTGTTAACTTTTCAATTCAAAAGTGCACCAGACATTGTAAATTCAAAGCTCAATGTCACAATACATCTTCCTGCATGTCTTCACTTCGTAGCAAGAGCTTTTAATCAGTAACCTGGAGCTTTTTGTGTAGAGCATTAATACTAAGAGATGATTCTTTTTGCATATAAAGAGCCTAGTGTGGCACCTTAGGGTTCAAATTTTTAATGATGCTGTTGAGGCTAAGAAGAAAGTAGCTTAGATGCATTTAGTTTGAGGTATAAAATGTAGAAATACATGGAGAGAGCGGTAAAGCTTGTTCTAAATAGTATGTGGTCTACAGTGACCTTTGTTACAACCTATTGTGGCTGTACATCTCTATAAACCTAAATGTGTAGAGCAAGAACCCTTCAAAATAACGATTAGTGTTAAAACAATAACATCGTTGCTACAAACACATAGAATTCTCAGTCTGAATAAGTAAAACTCCCACACAGATCACTTCTCTCCATCAAAGACGTGAGTCATTTCATCTTTGAGGTTTAAATTTTTATTTATTTTTTTAAGTTCCAGGCAAAATGATCCCTTTCATAAGCGGTAAATTGACACAGCAGTTGAATATGCAGCAGATATATTCAAATGATGTGGAGAAAAGTTCAGAAATACAAATGTCAGAAATGGGAAAAACAGCACAGATGTTCCAAAAACAAACCCTGTGCCTGTGTCATCAGTGGATGAAAGCGACAGACTTTGATGCCTGCTGCCTCTTGTGTAAAATTAGTTCACAGAGACATAAATCTGGCAGAGTGTAGCTGGAATTAGCATCCACTGTCTTTGTCTAAGGTCCCCGTGAGCCCATTACACTAACCATTCAAAGTAGTTTTTCCTTCAAAACACTTCCTGCCTCTTTACTACAGCCGCACAAAACCAAGGAGGGAGGAAGGAGAGGGTATAAGAGGGATGAGAGGGGGGACCTGTGCAGGGTGCGATAGTTGAGGCAGATGTACGGAAGCGAATGCAGCAAAGTATTGTCGAGGAGGTTTACGATGTCACCGAAACACACCCTACTGCTGAGGTAGGAGGAGAGAGGAGTAGTGTGGAGTGAAGTGGAGGGGATGCACAGACTGCTACACCCATACTGGTAAGTCAGACAGCTTATCACCCCCAGACAAGAGCCCCCTGGATAAATGTGGTCAAGCAGGAGAGGAGCCCAGCTTCAGCAGTGATGGGGTGCAGGACAGCGATAAGGATGAAGCTCTACTGGGTGAAATGGGGGAGTGAGGCAGGGGGCCCCGGGCTGAGAAACTCAGCCAACAGCAATGTTCATTCCAACTCTCCCTGGCTAAACCTCTTAAAAAATTTACACAAAGGCATCCGCCATACACAGCAAATATAGGTTACCACATGTATGCATGCATTCATGTGTCTTAAGTGTAGCTGTGCATGTGTGCATGTCCGATTGCACATCTCACTAGTGGACCTGAAAGAGGGGAGGGGGAAGTGACTGGAGCAGAGAGAGCAGCAGAGTGGACAGGGGAAAGGGCAGAAAAGACATTTTCTTGATGTTTGTCCGACACCAGCCACTTGAAAACGCACCATGAAATTTGCTTTTTCACAGGAAGTGACAGAGCGAGCACCATGAATTGATCCCCTGATGGAGATCTGGCTTTTTGTATAGTCGTTCTCTCCTCTGCACATCTGCCTGCCCAGATACTGGATAATCTACTTGCTCCCTGCATTCCTAATCCAACCATCCATCCCCATTCACTCCGCCCATGTGTGTCCCCGGACAGGACAGAAGGGTAGTTTGGAAGTCTATAATGGAATAGATTTGGTAGTTTGTCTCTCTTGAAATGACTGTTGTGCGTCACTGAAATGATCATTTCTCCTGCCTTGCTAAACTCTGCGTAATGAGCAACCCTCCAGTTAGAATTTGCCACAAACAGAGCCCTGCATCTTTCAATCAGATAATCGGAGTCTTTAATATGACTGAAACCGACACATCAAAGCTGAGACATCCATGCCAGCACCTTGTGAAATTTCATTCAGACGTTAAAGATTATGGTCCACAAAGCAACATATTTGAATGGAGCACCACTCCCAGTATGGCTTCTGGCAAACAAATGTTAAAGATTATAAGCTGATTATATCACAGACAGCCAATTCGAATGGTAACCAAGACAGACTATAAAAGGCCAGTGCTTGTGGGAGATTCTGTGTAAATATACTTCGATGTAAACAAATCCCTGCCCATTCTGTCACATGCCTTATCACTATAAAAACTAGAAAACCCCAACAGCTTGCAAACAATATTCATTAATAAATACACTGGGGTTTCATTAAAGGCAACAACTGTTCTGTGTCTACGTGATACGTGGCAAACAATTTTCTATTTAATGCTTATTGTGTCTACAAAAAGGAAATGTACGTGCACCCTTCGAACACAGTGTGAACAATCCAATTTTGTGAACTAATCAGAAATGAATTGTATATTCCATAACATGCTGTGCAACACGGGTCTTTAGTCAAATGTCTGGTAAATCATTGTAATGTAAAATTCATATGTAACCACTCCGAGTCAGGTTGCGCTCATTATAATGAACATGAACGTGGCAATTGGAGTCAAAAATGTGGCACAAGCTGAGGGCGCAATTACATCAGGAATAATTTCCTTCACAGTCAATCCTTTGTACCGCATAAACTCGCACACCGAACGCGTCTGTGAATGGTCCCGCAAGTCAAAGAACAGAGAGGTAATAAGAATCAGAATGAGTTAGTGATGGCTGTCATAAAATATGGCATGGGATTCTATTTACAACCTGTAATAAAACTGACTCGGCTGCAATTTATGGAGATGCTTGCCCCACAGAGCTAAAGCCTTTTTTGCCAAGGGCATGTTAATAACCTCCATACTGCATTCTGAATATATTGGCAGATAGACATTTTGTCTAATAGAGCATTGCAAACTGGGATGCAGGATCTAAAAAAAGAAACAGTGTCATGCTTACAGTATAAGGTATTCTGGTGGCAGCTCCAGCTCTCGCCTGGAGCTCTGAGACCCGCCCAAGCTGCTCATCAATGCTCGGTCCTCCTTCACACAAGAACAACACCCACACCCCCACTGC
>JAFBJT010007652.1:16492-31930 GCA_016785325.1 Chascanopsetta lugubris
CATTCTAATTATAATGACATTACTACATAAAATCCTCTCTACGACTGTAACCTGATCACAAAAGATATAATAATAGTAATAACGATAATTTGTCAAAATATTTTTGAGATTATCTACTAATTGCCCATTTGGGCTTTACATTTCAAAAAAATACAAAAAAGGCTAAATAATAAAAATGTATGATGGAAAAAGACAAATTAAAAAGTCATATGATTAAAAAGAGGCTGTTCACTTATAACAGAAATAAAGTCCAGTTGATAAATTAAACATGACATTGGCAGACAAATGTATCTTTAGGCCCCTTAATTACACCTTTGAGTTCTCAGCTTCGGCTACTGAGCTAATATTGGAATCACAGACTGACAGAGGCACACGTCCAGATTCAGGTCTGATAAGATTTCATCATTTTCATAGCCTGAAGCAGATCAAATCAGCTGACATGTGTCATCCTGATTGCAAAATAATGACTTGTATCGTGATACATGACAGTATTAACATCTTAACAAGTATAATGTTGGACTTCAGAAAAACACCTCAGCATGAAATTGATCTCAAAGTAAGCTTTTCATCACTTTACTTTATTGTCACAATAGAGTTACATTGATTGGTTTGATTATTTGCTTTGTTTTCAGCAGGATTACACAAAATAAATATTTTCCAGTAAACTTGGGACAAAGAACCCATTGATTGTCTGAGTCATCAATCCATGGACCGCCAAATATTCAGTGTGATTTCAAAAAGCGATCAATGGGCCTCGGAGGACTTATACACTTCAGTGTGTGTCAATCTGGTTATTCTTGTGCTGCACAGGGTCAAATGTTAGCTCCAAATGTGACTATAAGGCACAAATAAATATCAACACATCAGAAATTGTTTTCAACACAAAGAAGTGGCACCAATTCATTTGTTGTCCTCCCTCAGTCAAATGTACAACATTTTGGGAACCTCAGTAAATCAAAGGATTCTCCATTAAAATCAGTTGCATCAAGTAGAAAAGAACCATCAAAGGTAACACTATAGAAAGGTGAGAAATGGGCTGTACTTATCTGAAGTCGATGTTCCACCAGACATAAATCACTGTCTGAGTTTAGCTTCAGGCTGTTGCACAGTCTCATTCATTTGAATACTGTACATTTGCGAACCACCAGACTGTTCACTCATTGATCATCAGCTGTATACAGCCTGGCAACTTGTGTGCTCTAAGAATATTAACAAACTCCCCCAAGGTTATTTATTATCAAACAGAAAATAACTGTGGCAGGAATACCAAAGGTGGTCTGGGATCAGTGAAGGGAAGCCTCATTAGAAAACAGCCCAAGCACTGTGGGAATGTGGGAAAGTCTCCAGGACTAACTTTCTGGAGGTATTTACAAAATGAGATCCTGGGCCACAGGCGGAGAAGCAGGAGAGACTGCTGGCAGATAGAAAGCTATACACATCCATTACCCCATATCATCAGCAACAATCACATCATCTCCCAGACACTTCCAGGTAGACTTGGGCCCCCCCCAGGCTTTACTGGAGCTGCCAACCCAGCATCCACGCAGTCACCCCAGCCTACAGCTCGTCCTTCCATTTCAGAGGCACTTTTGATCAGTGCAAATTGAATGAGCATAATAAGCCTGTCAATATGAAATTTACCCCCTATATCCAGTTCAAAACAAGACTACAGAGGAAAAAAACAGCGGGAGAGAAGAGCACTCAGATTCATGTCAGGTGTTTCCTAATGATATTCATTTTTCTCCTTCACTCTTTGCTGTTTTTAAGAAAATTGCATCACGTTTCATGTGGGGAGCAAAATGTAGCTTGCTGCCACTCACTGACTCACACATACAGGGGGGATATTGAAAATGTGTCAGTTTATAACACACTCATTTGAGATACTTTCGTGTGACTGATAAATACCAGCAAGTGTTGACACTGCGGATCCATATTCTTCCACAGAAAATTGTTCAGCTGTCGCACCTGCCTGTCCTGACTGACAATCCAGCCAATAAGGAGCAAGTGTAATGACAGTGCCGTTTTTCAAACGCTGCTTGTATTCCCATTTATCTAAGTCAACATTGTGAGCCCTGCACTGACATACTTGGCAAACCTGCACATTTTCCAGTTTTGCATCAGCAAATATAAATATAAAGTGAGCTCAACTGTTGCAACTTCATCTTTCCTGCGGTGTGATCATCTTTCGCTGCTGCAGATGTCAGCGCACAAAAAGCACATCAACCTTAAGCGTCACTATCAAAGGTGCCTAAGGCAACTTTATAGTGGATTAAATCAATTTTAATTCTATTGAGTAAGCTTACACAGAAAATAACTTATTCGGTTTGCTCCATCTGCATGTGGTCGTGTCAGTGTGATGCGTATGACATGTGTGGCTGCTCCTAAGTCTGTGGTCCCAGGTGGGAATAATGCATTGTAACTCAAAGATAGTCTGCCAACAAACAACCAGCTACCCCACAACCCAGAGTCCACATGAGTGGATCATATCTAGAGCAGCCCACTCCGTGAGCAGAAGATGGCTGACTCAGGTTAAAGTCTCTCAATACCCAAATATATAGTGAATACGCAAATAAAGAAAATACTTCACGTTTATTCAATCTTTGAACCTATTCTTCTGAGCTATGGTTTAGATTTTAGCAAATCATTACTAGATTTGAGGACAACACATGACCTTGCGTTAGCAAACAACATCATTCCCATTTCAATGCCGTTAACATGCAACAAAAAGGTCAAACTATTGACCTACAGCAATATGCAGGAGGGAATTCAAGGTTCAGCCCCACAATACTCCAACCCCCGCCCCCACATGGGGTGGCTCATATCGATGGAGAGAAGTAGAAGGAAATATACCCTTTGATGTGCTGGGGTGGGCCCATTGCTCTTGGGAGTAGTGTTGGACATTAAATCTGCCTGGGGATGAGAAAGAGTGGCAGCTACTCAGCTAGTGGGCCTCAAAACACATTTTAAATTTTGTATTCGATGACATGTCTCGTCCAGCTCTCAGACTGGGCTGACAGGGGTGACAGTTGGGTAGCTTTTATGAGTCCAGTGTGAAGGTTGCAGAAAGGCAGCACAAACTCACCTGCAGTGTGAACGTGAAGGTTTTTTTGTTTTTGTTTTGTTTCCAATCAAAGAGCACAGGAATGAGAAACAAAGGAGAAAAAAAATAGATATATAAACAAGATTGTGAGGGGAGGAAAAAGGAGTGACTAACTTCATCAATCCTAAACTGCTTGACACAAAGCCAACTGCAGTGCATTTATCACATGACCTGCATGATGCAATGCTGGATATGAATATTGTAGAGATAAATTGCTAGTAACCTGGTCATAGATGGCTTTTGTTGTGCGTTTATCCCCGGCTGAACCTCACACTGTACAAAGATGTCAACATGTTTCTACCAGATGAAAATAGCCTTCGTCCTACAACATCGTATCGATACATCGCAGCGAAGGAGAGTGTGAGCAAGACAAAGAGAGGTAGATAAAATATACATCTAATCCCGAGGACTAGAGTTTGCACCATGATGTATTGATTGGTGAAGGTTGATTCTGTGGATCAATTTCGTATTAAGAATTTATGTTCTGGTGGTATCAAGCCTCACAGACACAGACGTCTTTCTATTAGCTGCAGTGATTGAATTACTCCGTCAGCTGAACATTCAGGAGGAGTCTTCAGCTACTAAAGCTTTGGGTGTTTCGTGAGGAAATAGACAGGTGTTCAGAACTCCAGCCATGTCCACGGTCAGGGGGTCACAGTGGTAAAAAGATGAATGAAATCTGGTGAGAATAAGCACACGTTAACTGAGTGAGAGAGATAATGGCCACGTCTGTCAGTCACCATTATCTGGCCAGTGTTAAAGCGGTTTCCGGGCACCTTGAGAGCACAGACAACAACGTCACTGTACATTTCACAACATGAAACTGAAATTGTCCTGGAATAACAACAGTAAATTGTACCAAATAAAAAAATACTCCCAAGGTTAAGTAATACCACACTGAGCACAAAAGGCCTTTCCGAGTGTGGAGAATTACTTTTGTCATTCTGTCTAAATAATGATGTCAACATAAGAGAAACAGGTTCTAAAAGAAGCTGCAATTTCGAATAAAGGAACAGAGTTATCTTAAAAAGAGACCTTCAGTTTTGTACAAAGAGTCCTTGCATAAAAGTAGGTATTTGCAATGGGACAAAAAAATTTGAACACAATGCTACTTCCATTTAGGCTAAAACATTTTAGAGGAGCTCAAGACATTTTATGTTTCCTGTAAGCTTGCTGTTGTCAGTGCTTGGGATTGAGGATATTTTCTCTAAAAACAAATTACACCACCCTGTGTGTTAGGGAATTACCCTTCAAATGTGATTTCAAGGATTCAAAGTTATCAATTTGTTTCTCAAATGGAAAAACAACAGGTTAACCACATTATCCCCCAATGTCAATTGAATCAAATATTCAAAACCTTCTCAAAATATTTTTTCAGCACTTGAAAATTGTGTTGCTTGATTTTCAAAATACTGGAAAATAAGACAGTGAGTGAATTCTACGCCTTTTCCGAATCCCCCGTTTGGTGAGGGAGCTTTCCTTGAAGGTTAGCCAAATTATTAACCGAAACGTACTGGCTCATTGACGGTTAGAGGCATTACATTTCACAACAGCACTTCCGCTGATTAACGAGACAACCAGATGTGATTAAGATGTCTGTGATGGTGCTGTCAGTCTTCCAAATGGACAGGACCTCCGAGCTAACCCCTCTGCCATTCCAGTCCAAATGGCCGGGTGTGGAGATGCGTCTCCACATTTCCAGCACTTACTCATTTAAAAGACCCCTTCGCTCCTCACTAAATCTTGCCCAGCCCATCTGGAGATAGGGTTTTATACAGGACAGAAGTCCACTCAGGCCAGCCATCACCTTTACTGTCTCCACTGATACAGCACGCCATCAGCATTAACACCAGGCTTCATACCGAGAAATCGAACATGAGCTTGAGATGGAGAGAGGTGAAACATCCTTCTCTGACAAGGGGCATCAGAGTAAAACTAATACAATTAAGTGAATACGCACATAACTTATATTATTTTCTTTTACATTAGTCTTTCAAAATGCCCACAATCCTGAACAGGTTTGTTCACATCAATAAGCCAAATGTCTCAATTCCAACAAATGGATTAAACAAAAAAAACAGATATAAACTATGATCATCTACGATCCTCCAACTGTAAAATAATTATCTCCAGGTTGATGTGCATAACACTTTGATCCCCGAATGTGTTCTTGTATACACATGTAATAGCAAATATAAACTAATCGATTTCTTCTGTGGTATTTTTATCTGAGCACCTCATATCTACCATCCGTTTATCTTTTGGAAATAAATATAACCTAATTCATATATCATTATTATTGTATGGTATATTGAATTCCATTTGTCAAATACAGTAGAGAAAATGTAATATATGCAATGTCGCCATACTGGGATGCTATGCTTCAAATACAGCTTTGCCCACAGGCAAATTGCTGTATGTTTACATGCATGTATACAGTATGTACATACATAATTAAGGTGTGAAGATTTTGTTTCTCACTTTCAATTGCAACTGAGTAATTTTCAACAACACAATGGAACCATTTATTGTGATATTCATGCCACTGTTACTTGAACTTTAATATCCACTGCAGATTTGTCTGATAAATGACGTGCCCATATGTTTGTTGAAAAGCAATTACTCAAATTAAGCTGAAAAGGCTAGGATGATTAATTGTTGTGACACTATGTTAAGGATAACAAATATGCAAAATATGCTCTGATGATCACATGAAACTATTCCTAATTTAAAAGATCATGTATGTACAGCCATGCTTAATAAAGCATATCAAAAATTATATTTGCTCTATTGGCATCTTTTTTAATATCATGAAATGTATAATAACCTCACTGTGTAGTGTCATACAACATAAAGAACATATGTAATTGACTGCCAGTGCTCGATTTTGTTCAAGTTCAGCCGTTTCAGTATTATTAAAGCAACCTTAATTGATTTGGTGTTATTCTTTGATGCTCTCTACACTCAACACTTCTTTCATCCTGCCTGCCTGATTAAATAATGGCAACGGCAACACTTCAACTCACCACACCAAGGAGGGTGGGGGGGAAATGAAAGGTGGCTGCCAACTAGGTTAAAAGAAAAAAAAATGAAACCAGATCCAAAGAGAAAGTGCAAGAGTGTTACTGTCAAAGGCTCTCACGCTTGCAATACCCACGGCAAGCATTACACCACTAGGGGGCACGAAGGTTCCAAGAGAACCTCAAAGCCCAAAATGGTAGTCCTGAAATAAAATAAAAACTCATGGCCAACATAAGGTGAAAGATCCAAGGCATTCGAGGAAATCTATTAGACGTAGAACCTCTTTCATTTAAACTCATGTGTTTTATGAAAAATGTAATTTCCAGGCAAGTCAATAGTGAGGGCCAGTATACCCACATCAACACTTGTGCTTGTTTTCCCATAAAGCTGAAGTTAGAGAGGGCTACGGCAGGGTTCAGATAAACAACCTATTTTGAAGATAAATCATCAAATGCACAAACCTTGATAAAATGATGAACATTTTAGGCAAGCCTGAAATTGATTTGACAAAGACCATGACATCAGGTTACAATTATCACATGAAAAACCTTGCTGGAGAGACTTGTGAGATAAAACAAGTTCCAATAGCCACAAGAAATCAAAAGATAGATGTGCTAAAAACATCACAGGCATTCAAGCCTTAAATTGTGTACCGAATATTTATTAAACTGACTGATTGTTGAGCTTGTTGCAAGTATGTTTATCAAATAAGTTATTTACTTCCCCACTTCATGACATCCGCATTGCTTTGTATGACATTTTCCTTTAGAATCAGATATATTGAACTCTTTCAAATGGGCAGCAACACTTTCCTTCTGAGAGAGGTGGTAAAGGAGTCACCACAGACAAACAGTGCAACGGGTGAGTGAATAAAAATGTTTTTTAAAAGATACTGTTGTCATACTTGTATCAGTTAAGATTTGAAAATCTTCAAACCAACAGTGTTTCAGTTGAAATGTCTTCATTCAGTTCTTTAGGATAATCATGTCCATACCAGCCCAGCAGTGCCACGATTAACCCTGTGCTGGTGCTCGGAGTCAGCGAGTCAGTGAGAAGGTTGAAGGAGAAGAGAGAGAGTGACAGCAGAGGAGTAGGGGAGAGGGACCTAGGCTGTGTCAGCGTTGCTTTGGAAGGCAAAGGGAAACAGAGGCTGACAGGTGAACCCGCGAGGATTGACCAGCCTCCATCCAGCTGTCAGCCAGAGCTCATCTGGCACCAGCAGAGCTTATGTGTCAAACAGGAGAAGGGACCGGAGGATCCCAGCGTATGGCCGCAAATGTACAGCTGTGGCCCGGCCCCACACTAAGCAGCTTTAATGAGCAACGTGTAACAACAACAGAGGACACAAGGACAGAAGAGTGATTATCATCTCACACATGGTGGTGAGCAAGTGGCTGTGATGCCAGCACATTAAAATCCTTTAGGAAAGTTGAAGAACCGCTTGGTGTCTCAAATGCAGTTTCCATTCACTGGGACTCAAATCATACATTCTGTTGGATATTTGAAAGGTAAATCATATCAGTTGTAAATTAAATATCTATACATTATATTTACATAATTACATAGTATTTGTAAGTAAAACCATATCTCCTTTAAGCATATGATTACAATGTTGCAAATTAATATAATAGATGCCTTAACACTAATTGTTTAGCAACACTGATATGATTGAAGATAGAATGAAAGTGAGAGTAAATGAAAATAATAATTGTGTGTCAAAGGAAACTAATCAGACGTCACGCGATAGCTTATTTTCAAATGGATGGTTCGTATAAACAGATGGCAGGAGAGAGTGAGACGATATTTGCTCTCATGTTTTAGAATTTATTATTCACATTTGTTGATAAATGCTGTTAATGTTTCATCTGTTGTGGTAAATCATCACCATAGTGAGAAATTGATTAAAGTGTTTGTAAAATTCAGACTCTGGAAAACTGATGAGCGTTACACTTACACATCAGCTGTGTATGTATGTATGTGTCCAAAGAATACATACACGCGCAAAGCCATTCACCAACCAGCATTCATGGAGTGTTACTGCCATTCATCTGAAACAATTCTATATGTCATGTGTTACTGTGAACATAACAGCTGAGGTGATGTCCACTCATCACATGGGGCTGATGTCAGCTCATATGCACGACACCATAAAATGTTGCTTTAGGTTATTTCATTGGCTGTACTTTGTTGTGTTCTTAAAATATAATTTTGTAGTTGTTTCTAAGTTGCCAGTAGTGCCCAGAATGACTACAAGCTCTCTTGACTATATGTAAAAAAATATACTCCACAATTTGCATTCTGGAAACAACACTGAGGTTATGATAAGAGTGAAATGGACTGTTCACGTGAGCAAGTTCATAACACTGCTGTGACAAAGGATTAATGGGTTGTTTTCAGACACCAGCTGGGAGACTTGCCCTCTTGGTCAGTAAGCCATCATTTGAACCAACGACAGTTGGGAAGTAATTAAGCAATTAATGAACAATGAAAACGGATGCTTCTGAAAGCATTTATATAAAGTTAAGGGGCAGGAAGGTCACAGAGAATCCAGACAAATACACTAATGTGCGAAATGTCTCCTTGTGTATTAGTGTATCGTGACATGCTGCGGCACTGATAATGTAAACTAAAGTCAAAATATAAATCATTGCAGGTACACAATGATGCTACTACCGAATAAGTGACACATGAAGCATGGAAAGACGTCCGCAAAATTCAACCAGTTTTTCATTTTTGATAAAGATCACTCTATTCACACTCCCAGGCTCTTGATTTAGCCATAATAAGTAAGTGGTGAGAATGCCTGCCAACCATTTGAATAGTAATGATATACCTTCAATTGAAAATTGGTCGAATTCCTGGGTTTATTAAAGGGTTGGAACCAAATATTATTTCCAAGAGATGCCACTGAGCAGAGTATTCAGTCCAAAAACGAGCATAAAGAAGTTAACACCATGTCTCCAGCATAACCAAGTGTATGTTTGATATTGACAAAAATTAGGTACAGGTAAATGTTCATGCTACAGATCAAATACACAATTTTCTTTCCTGAGAGCTGTGTCTCTGTGGCCCCCAACACCACAAAAACACAATAAGACTCAGCAAATCTGTTTACCCAGGTGAATCCACCATCTGGCAAATACATGTACGCCATCAGGTAGGTTGTGCTCACTTGTTAACTTCTGCCTAGTATTAAACAATCAAACATGAAAGATGGTTAAGTGCTGGGTAAGCCAAAAGATCTCTGTTTTAAGATGTATGTGTGAATGTGGTTCCTAAAATTGGGGTTGGAACTCCATGGAGTATCACAAGATTAACATCAGAAACAGATACAACTGAAAAACAATCAGAAATGGTGGCTGTTAAAACATTTTTGGAAAGTACTTGAGCAGAATGAATATGTTCATGTAAAAAAAGATATTGTCAACCACTTAATTTTATTCACTGGTAAAAATCACCTTAGAAAGTGAGCGGAGGATAAACAAATACTTTGCTGCTGGTGAGATTATAGTAGCACAGGAACCAGTCATACTTACAAGCGTATGATTTTTTTGGGGGGGGGGGGCGGGGGGGCTAACTAGTTCAGATCAATTCCCTGCAAATGCTACAACTCACTGCTGGGTTAACGATGAGGTCACGTATCTACAGCACAGAGTTTCACAAATTTCAGAAATCCCTTTTTGAAGGCTGCAGCAGCAAGCAAGCGCTACAAGTAAATGTGCTGCACAATCGGAGCGAAGGATGGAATGATAAACTGTTGGCCGCCAGAGGTCTAATGTCAGGTGACTGTAAGCTGGTGAAACATGTCCAGGCATTGTGGATCCAATATTTGAAAAGAGCTTTGAGAGTAGATGTTTAAAAAGTGCAGCATTGTTCCCCTTGGACTCAAAAGGTGAACAGGCAAGATTTTAGTGGTGAAGTCAAGCAAATTCTAAAGCATTTCACTCAGATAAAGTGATAAAAAGATGACAACCTTTACCAAAGGCTGAAAAATCTGGTTGAAAGTGTTGCCACAACTGTCGCTGAAAAGGCTCAGATTCCATTCATGGGGGATAAGTCTACAACCATGAAATATAATAACTTTGCTGGACCGGTTACAAAAACAAAAGACAAAGCGAGTTGCTGTGCCAGTGTGTTACTACACTGCCTCTGCTCTCAGTGCTTCAAGATTATATAGAAGGTTTGGGAGCAATGAGGGAAAGGTGTCATATGGGAAATAAGCTGCAAAAGTGAGCAATGCCAGCAGCCAACTTAAAGAGCTGTACATAATTTTCTCTTGACAAATTCATGAACACAGCAAACAGGATCTTGAATTACAGCCCAGTGTCTGATCTTTCAAACAGGAGCATTTTCAGCTGTTCTTAAAACAGCACATTTGTGGCACTTAAAATCTCCTTTTTAATTGATTCATTTTGAAATGCGAGGAAGATATAAAACATGTTTTATGCGAGCAATGATGTTAAAAGGGCTCAACATGCCTCTGAAAAAATGTCATATTTCTTTGGATGAAGGTATTTCTCACCTTCAGGGAATAATATTTCTACTAATAATTTTACTCCCTTGAACATTGGGGGAGTAAAAAAAAAAAAATAAAAATAAAAAAAAGAACCTTGGGGGTCAATGGGTGTGCTCAGCACATGCACCAGAGGGTGGTAGCTCAAACCAGTTAAACGCCAGTTTGAAAAAATACCTTGAAAGCTGGTCCCTTTCAACTGGAAATCAACGTGTGATACCTAGGAGATATCCAAGTCCATCATGATCCACAGTGGATCACATACACTTATTAATGCAGACTTGATTGAGTTTCGACAACCTGAATTTTTTGATTTCGAATATGAAGACGTCAAACCAGAAAAAATGATACAAAGTGACCATAACTTTAGTTACTACCATATGCTTCTTCCTAGCATTTCACAAGGCAGTAATCCTAAAATAAAAAAGCAAACTATAACTCAATAGACAAAACCAACTAACATCATGACAAAAACAAAACACTGAGCAACATACAACTGTGGAAACAATGTTCAGTGTACCCCTTTTCACTCTCTTGAGAACCAACAGGCATCTGTGGTAGAAGAGGCACTCAGGGCATAGAAACTGCAGCCCTAGAAATGGCACTATAATCAATAGCTTTCCAGGCCACTTGTTAAAAATGCCATTTCCATCTCCTGGGCGCTGAGAGGGCCCTTTACCAGGAGAGAGCCACATATCATTCTCTCCAGACAACTGGCGGAATGAAAAATAGGGGACCCCTGTCACTGACCAATATTGATTATGTGTGAAAATGTGATCATTTTGTATTAACTCACCCCTAGGAGCCCTGTTCTGTCAGCTTTGCTGTTGAGAATTGATGCTTTCATATCGTGCTTAACAAAAATATGGGCCGTTGCTCATTTCAGCCTCCAGACAAAAAGGTACATGCCAATTGAAATAATTGAATAGCTTTCATGAAAGAACACGACAGAATAAATTACATTTAAGCCATTATTTAACATAGTTGCTCCGACTTTAAAGATATTTATTATTGCCTCTGTCACTACTTTAATGAAGCTTGAGACTTGGCATCTCAAATGGCAATTCCTGGTTATTAGAGTTGTCATTATTAAAAAGAGGAAATGTGGAAGTGGAGATGAACTGTGCAATTCAACTGAAATGTCTGTTCTATAAGATCTAAATGAGGATAATTGAGCCCATTTGAAACAATTTGTCAATGTTTGACATTGATTCAACACTCTGCAATCGTAAAACAAAACTTTCCAAAAACATCAAGAAAGTCCGATTCAGAAACTGTTCTACCTGTTGATTGTTGATGGTACTCATTTTAACCAAATGGTTAAAATTGCTCGAACGACTACCTAGTTGTTTTAGCTTTTTTCATATAACATGAGATTCATCCGACAAGTGTTTATAAATGGTCTACTCCAGACATACATTCAATTGTGTTCTCATGTATATCAATCGTTTGGTGTAGATTAGACGGCATGTGATACCGAACAAAAAACTCCAGCTTGCATATCAAATAACACGCATTTGTGGTCAATTCCGCCTAACTGATCTCCATTTACATTCTAACATAATACACACACAAAACAACTATATTCCTTCATTTTTGTATGTCCAATGTGCAGCGTATGTAAAACATGCTGCAAGAAAGGAAAGCAAATGAAAAGAAAGACTGAATATGACTGTGTCAGCATGACAGGAGAATAAAGGCAGCACCAAAGTCATTTTGAATGCTGTGCGACTGGCCCTCTCTCAGCTCCTTTTTAGCAGGGTGATGGGGATTCATAATTATAACATCGCCTGCAGACAAATGCGCAAACCAGTGTCACTTAGTTTCTTACTGAAGGTACATTTTCCACAAAAGGGAAAAAGCAGAAATTCTGCCCAATAGGAAAATGTCCAAAGGCTTTTTATTAGTTTTAGCATTTTTTTGTCTCCATCTCCTTTTGAAAACTCAATAAGTGCACTCAAATTCACACACACACAGTCTCACTCTCAGAGCCTTATGCAACTTGTCCTTGCGGGCATTTTGTTCCAATCTCAAAACGCACAAGCAATGGCTACAGCAGCGATATTACACTTTGTCACATATCACAGACCACAGGAGGCCTTATAGGCACTTATATTCAAGAGGTAATGCATTAAACAGAAAAACAATTTGGAAAAAAGTAATATCTTTTGTTTGTTTCAGAGCAGGAGCCATATGAAAAATGCAATATGTGTCCCTTCTTGTGGACAAAAATATCCTGTACATACCTCCAACAATACATTCATTACAATGAAATTTGATGTCAACTTCTGAACCCATTTTTACAAACATTGAAAAATAAATTGGGATTTTCACCGAATGCAGATTTAGGAGATGAGATGACCCAACAAAACTGCCCGTGATAAATACTGAAAAAAGGAAGGACATGAGGGGGACTTTAATGTTATGAGAGTTCAATCATTCTTCATCCACAGATGGCTGGGTGAAATTGCGTTGGTGCCAGCTCTGACAATAGTCAGGTATATCCACTATGCAGTCATAATCCCCTCAGGCAGCAGAGGACCCGGTGCTGCAGTTATCAGGGTTCTGCTCCATACAAACAGACCTTGGATTACAGAGAGTACTGAGCAATGGCAAACAGACAACAGAGCAGTGACAGAACAGCATGCTGTCAACATGTCAAGACAGGAAGCACTTACGCTTTAATCAGTGGTACGGTAAATGAGATGTACATGCGACGGCAGTAAAGCATACTGAAAATTTCAAGTCAGCACATCAACAAACCCAGTACCATCAATCATAAACCATACAGATCAAATGGCCTTCCACCCAATAAGCATGATGTCCGCATCTGTCTGCAATGACTGTAAAGGAATGTGCCCATCTAAAGCACCAATCATCTAAACAAAGACTCAGCCGTTCAATAGGATCTTTGTCATATCAAAAGCAGAGCAGCGTAATTTTTCACTTTTATCACATCCATCACATAAGTAAGCTCTTTAGTCCATGTAGTCCACAAAAGAAGAACCATCCAATGTGGTAAACTGCTTTGTAATCCAAATTGCTCCACTAGAATGAGTTGCAAATGCATTGTTAACTACTCTGACTGACTACACTTAGCTTATAGTTAGAATATGTGACTCAATCAATCCCAGACCACTAAATGGATACCTCTCATTACTAATGAATGGAAGGATGCATTTGTCGGGAACCCTCAGAACAGAACACTGTGGATCGGCATCCAAGTGTTGTGGCAACTGACTTGGAGACACAATTCAACCCCAAAATGAATATGCAGCCTAAATCATGTCACATATGGAAAAAATCCAACATTCCATCATCCATGCCAGGAGGTTGTCAGGGAAACAGTGCCAATTCCTGTTAAGGCCTCAGGTTGTACAGCTCTGACATTATATTGAGCTGGGTCTCTGTCATGGGGTCTGAAGCAGTGGATGTGTTAGTCCATAATGTCACAAGATGACATCAGATCTCATCTTTGCTTTGGAAAAGGTGAGTGTGAAATTGCGAGATCGACGAGATCTGTATAGGGGAGCTACACGCTGCATGCCACTGCTAACATGTATACTTGTACAGTAAAGTAAATTTGAAACTAAATATACAATGACAACATTATCAGCAGCTCACCAAATTCTCAAGAGCACATCACAGTCTGTGACAATGAGTTTTGGCTGAGAACATCAGGATTTGTTTTTTTCCCTCTGACATTTTTTTTCTCCTATTTTTCCCTTTGACTTGGTCTGCCATGAAGTAAAGTCTAATTAAACAATCACACCCGTGCAGTCCCATTCCTCTTCTGTCCTATTGACTTTGTCACAGCACTCATCCTCTTCCCACGATAAAGTCCCATGTCTAATGCCAACCAGGGAGAGGGACTGTTGTCTAATGCCGTTTGTTGCTCTATCTCTCTCCGTCGCTGTGAGTGGAGTCAGCATCAAAGCAGCAGCTGCTGCTGCTGAGCTCCGAGAGCAAACTAAAGCTTTGAGTGTTGAGTTTAAGCGAAACTGCTGAGCACAAACATGACCGAAGTTGTGTTGCAAAGTTGCATCTGCAAAAGTGCCTAATGACTGCCACTTTATGTGGTGGAGGCAAGAAATTGACCATTTGACACAGCATTAATCATAACAAGATGTGAGGATGTGTGGAAACTTGCACAGCAAGAATTTGCTTCCACACAGCCATTTAATGACAATGTCAGCCAGAGTCATTCTCAAAAAAGTTATATAAAGTAAACAGAATAATCCACATGAGTCATTTAAGAAATAAGCTGATTCAAAGTCAATTAATAAATCATAAGACCACTGGCTCTCAGTGAATCAGCTTTCCTTGTAGTTGTGGATTTAAAAAACTTTTTGTGAGTACAAAGTTTAAAATGAAGACAGTCATTAGGCATATATTAGAAAATGGAAGCTACATTTGGGACACTTTCATCTTAAGCCAGGCATGTCAAACTGAGTTTGGGTCTCGGGCCGGATCCAGACCTTCTGATCTCAAGTGGGCCGGACCGTCAAATAATGGCAAAATGTCAAATCAAAATCTTTAGCTTTGTTTTTCAGTGCTATGCTTTAGCATCAAGCCTACATTTGTAGCCTACATATTATAATTACGGATCACAAATGATCTATTCTAACAACACATTTATTCACAAACAATGGAAAAATAAAATGATTGGTTTATTAAATACAGTTGAGTAAATACAGTTTTAAACCACTGAACCAACTCACCACACTAAACAAAGTGGGAGCTATGAAGAAAGTATTTTTGCCTTAATTGTCTTACTTTGAAAATGCACATTTATGGAAAAAAA
>JAFBJT010007679.1:0-12085 GCA_016785325.1 Chascanopsetta lugubris
AAGGGTGTTTCTTTCTAAATAGAACCGTCGTTGAAGTAAAAACGCAACCAGCCGACGCTCCATTGTTCTATTTTTAGCTCATGTTAGCTAGACGACATGTTAGCCCGCTTCATAAACAACGTCTATGGGCAGATGTATGACGCAATTGATACTGTGGTAGCGTGATACAAATGTAATATGTACACGTCGATGAGATTATATAAAGGGAAAATCTTACCTTTAGGGTTTCGCTTGGTAGGAATTAGTCGCGGTGACAGGCAGGGAATCGGTTCGATCCGGCGGAAACGGTATGTGCTGGGGGAGGTTGAGGCCGAGTATTAATACTTTTTAGTGACGTCATTCTTGCGAATGACTATACGGTCATTGGCTGGCATTCGAAAGTAGGCACATCGTGCACCCAGTAAGAGAGCGAATTTAAGATAACATTAAGCTATTATGTTTTTTCAGGTCATTTTTCGTAGAAACCGACTGATGAAGCCACATGGATTGAAAAAAATCCTTATAATGTATTGGGGAATCTCAAAATGTGGTTGGCGAGTTGCATCATCACTCCCCGCGACTGAACTCAAACTCCCATGATGCATCACCGTTGTCACCTCCGCTACTACTTCCTGTTTCCTTGCGCAAGCTCACTGTAGAATGCGGATTTCCAAGCTAATAAGAATAGCTAGCTATTAAGCTAAAAACAAGCGACTTGTTGTAGGGCGTCAAACGGGGGAAAAATGTCTAAAACACATCCGCAGCCTCCGTCTGCTTCGGCGGCCACCACCACCACCGGCCCCCCCTCTTCGTCCTCCTCGTCCTCGTCCGCTGGAGGCTCGACATCTCCCGCAACCGTGTTGAACGTACAGCCCGAGAAACCTCAACATTACACGTACGTAGTAGCCAGTTAGCAGGATTAGCTAGCTAAGTGTACATAGTCTCACGTGTAGTTGCATGAACGAACTTGCAGGCATTTTGCATTTAAAGTTGAAAAATAGCCAGTAGTGAATGCTCACGTGACTGTAGCATGTCTGTTTTGTGGTAACGTGTCTGTACAGTGCAGCAGGTCAGTTTAAAGAGGCCTAACGATAGTAGCAGTGGTCATTTGATGCACACATCCCCAACTATATGTTTAGTTGTTATATTCAACTACTATTAATGCGAAAAATCAGCTGGGGTTCACTACACAATATAGCAATATGGCGATAACCAGGAGGGCTACCTCTGAAGCACATTTATATGGAAATTAAAGTATTAAACATGAATGTTCTTTGTGTTATGTCCATTAACAACAACAAAAGAAACTCTTTTGACTCCCACTCTCTCTTTGCTCGTCTCTGTTTTCAGATATCTGAAGGAGTTCAGGACTGAGCAGTGCCCCCTGTTTGTGCAGCACAAATGTGCACAACACCGGCCTTTCTCCTGCTTCCACTGGCACTTCCTGAACCAGCGGCGGCGCAGACCCATCCGCAGACGTGACGGGACATTCAACTATAGTCCAGACGTGTACTGCACCAAATATGACGAGGGGTCGGGCACCTGTCCCGATGGAGACGAGTAAGTGTGACCGAGCAGCAGTGGCTGCCTCACATCATATTTACACTGGTCATCATGGAGCATTTCTCACACACATAACCTCTAACTTCACACCAGACACATTTGTGGAACAATGGTTTCGACTGATAATAGATTTTCACTGACACATCAGCGTTGATGTTTAAAATACGCCAAGAAAGAGAAGTAACCCCCTCACTTATCTTTTGAAGTGTGCGGTTCTGCTTTCTGCAGCGTATCTGAGTTCTCTCATTTTCTAATAGTTACACGCTGGAGATTTCTAGGTGTCAGTAGTATCAGCTCAAGTGTTTACATCTGTGTAGCTTGCTGTGTTTGTAACATACACGTAGCAAGTCCTGCTGGTGTGTATGGGTGTGTGCGGAGGTGCCAACTTGGACTGGTGTGTTTACAAACAGCATCTGACAAAACCTGTTTACTGTGCACTCAACTTTTGTCAATGATAACACATATCTTACAAAATATTAAAATTCCGAAAACATGTGCTTCATACTGACTATTAAAAATGGAAAGATAATCGGGCCGCATCGGATGTCAGAGGAGTTAAAACAGATATTTGACTTGCAGACCAGGATGACCAGAGAATGTTCCTCATTGTGTAAACACTCCCTACTGGATATTTGGAGCTCGTAGACAGCAGTGTGGAGATGAGCATGGTCTTTTGTTCAAGCCTTCGGGTTTTTGCCACTTTTAAGTCAAACCCATTGTCTCTGTGTCGAGCGTTTTCCATCTCAATCATAAATTGCTCGAGTAAACCACCAGAACCTGCACTACTTTGCATGACAAAAAT
This sequence comes from Chascanopsetta lugubris, assembly GCA_016785325.1. Taxonomy (NCBI): domain Eukaryota; kingdom Metazoa; phylum Chordata; class Actinopteri; order Pleuronectiformes; family Bothidae; genus Chascanopsetta; species Chascanopsetta lugubris. Next base: position 2,345 of record JAFBJT010007679.1, read on the forward strand.
CACATGTTTATTCTAATTTTGCTGAAAGTCATTTAAGTGGTGGTTGAGGAATTGAAATTCGAGTCCCACATTCTGGAAGAATAGCGTCTGATGCATAATCGTCGGTGGGCATTTGCACCTGAACACAACTGCTCCCTCACCTTGTTCATCTGTGTTCCACAGAAAAGCACTGGCCGTTAGTTGTCATGGCAAATGAACTGTAAAGGGTGGGATAGAGTCAGACACGGATTTCAATTGTGCATACAAATGAAAAACACACTGTGAAACTCTTCATGCACTATTCAAATGCCCCCTGTCCCTCGACAGTGAGGTGGGAATAAATGCAGCACTTTTCTTTTAATTCATTTTCTGTCTTATCATTTAAACTGAATCACTCTGACCCAAGCATTTTACCTTTATACGCTGTTGTTGGAACTGTAATCAGTAATACAAGCAGGTTTGGGCAGTGAGTGTAAATGGAATGTATTTATAGTTTGGGGAAATAATTCAAAGACAACATGATCTGTGGATCCTGGGCTTTGTGGTGGGGTTTCCATAGATTTTGGCATTTTAATACATTTAAATCCATAAACACACAGACTATAGCTGTTGCCACATTCTGTGTTAGTTATATCCCGTGTTCCACGTGTCCCAAAAGACCTGGATCTGTCCGCGTCCGCTTCTTTGTTGTGTGTGTAACTCCTCTGTGTATTGCAGGTGCCCCTTTCTACATCGGACAGCAGGTGACACTGAGCGCAGATATCACCTCCGATACTATAAAACGGGATCATGTATCCACGAAACAGATGCAAAAGGCCACTGCAGCAAAAATGGCTCCCACTGTGCCTTTGCACACGGATCACATGACCTGCGCAGCCCCGTCTACGATATCAGGTACCAAACCTTCACCTTAGAGGATTGAGCACTTGTTCACTGCATACAATGTCTGTGTGTTTATCTATGTTTTAGTTATCCTCATGCTTTACTGTTCAGAGAAGTGCAGGTGATGGAGTCTCAGGGAGGTTCAACGTCCTCGGAGGGAGGCGGAGGAGATGGACAGTCGGGACAAGCAGCGAGTACTGCCCTTATAGAAAAGATCCTTAGTGAAGAACCACGATGGCAAGGTAAGTCAGTTTAACAGCACACTATACAATTTATGATTTACATCTCCAGCTGGAAAGGTAGTTTTCATAATTATTTTTGTCGTAAAAGTAAACCTGCGAGGAAGGATTCCTCATCAAGACGATGGTCTGAGTCACCAAGCTATGAACCTCCGGAAAAAGAGAATTGATTCCAGAAGGGATTTATTAGAGGTTGGAACAAGAGGTTCGAGACGGTGAAGTAGATAGGATTGTAGGTTACGTGTGGAGTAGGGGCGTCCAAACTACAGCCCTCGGGCCAACTGCGGCCCACCATCCATTTTCATTGGCACATATCAAGGTCTAAAAATATAACTGATGCCGGCCCGCGCAGAGCGCGTCGTCAGCGACGCATTTCTGCTCGCGCACTTTAGATCGCCGTAACTCCGTCCCGGTTTGTACTCTCGGAAAAATTCAAACGGTTTCTGAAAGCTGAGACGTTGCGCTTTACAGCCCATTTAGTGGCATTACGGTGATTTTACTCCTGACTCTCCTGGGACCCCGGAAAACAGCGCCTGTGAGTGACGGAGTGGATATCCTAGATCAGCCCAGTCCAACATATTTTCTAAATCATAATGTATGTCAAACCATCAGGGCCCTGATGGTTTGACAAATGTGTTACCATTATTTTATTTTTCAACTGCAGCAGAGTGGTTCCTTTGGCTCAGAGAGGTCACTTTCCCTCTCTCCAGGGCTCCGACACAGTCCGAAACAATCGCCACGGCACACCTGGCGATCTTTCGCAGCGGCCCGCGGCACAGTGCTTGAAAATCACTGCGCTGTATATATATTATAAATATATAGGCATAATAATAAATACGTATAGTTGAGCAAGCTCGCTTTGCAAACATTTGACAGAGTTTTAACATTTAGAAGTGAGGCATTATACATCACCTAGTGAGTGGCCCGGTCCGTCCTATATTTTTCTGTATGTGGCCATCAGGGAAAAAAGTTTGGACAGCGCTGGTGCTGTTTTTCCTCAGGGTTTCTTCATGAGGGTAATCCAGACGGAGAATTCCTATCAAATTATGTCTATGTGTAGTGTTTTAATGAACTTCTAGGCCTTTGGTTTAAGGGGCAGAGGTGCTATGATCTTGTTATGATGTGTTGCCTATAATGAGTTGCCTCTGATGTGCCCTGAGGCGCCGTGTGGACGTTTGTACGATACGTCTTTGACTCAGAATCTAGCAGGTAGTTGCAGGTCTTTTTCAGTCAATGAAAAAAGTCAATTGAACGTTGTTGCCAAGATGTTCAAACATAAACTGCACATATAGTCATTGCTGTTCATGTAGCAACACCGGGGCGTGGGGGGGGTTCACAGCGTGTCACAGCATGGCAGAAAAAGTGCATTGTCAGCGTGTAGACTGCTAAAACAAAGAGGAAATGAAGTCATTTGACACGTGAGTGATTAGCGACCGTACCACTTTCTAAGCAGATAAGATATGAGTAGGGTTTGTTTTTTTTTACTTTAAAAAAGGGGTCGTTTGTGTCGTTTTTCCTACTCTATATCATTAATGACATCCAGTATATAGTGATTATGTTTTATTGTGATTTCACTCCTCAGATAACAACTATGTGCTGTCCCACTACAAGACTGAGCTGTGTAAGAAACCACCCCGTCTGTGCCGTCAAGGTTACGCCTGTCCTTATTACCATAATAGCAAAGACCGAAGACGAAGCCCGCACAAGCACAAATACAGGTCCTCTGTCGCCTTGTACACGAAGAGGAAATCGACCTATATCATTTTTTTTGCCTCCCTTGGTTTGATTGTAATTGAGGCCATTGTTTCCTGTGACAACAGAGCGCTGCCGTGTCCAGCAGTGAAACAAAGCGAGGAGTGGGGAGACCCCAGTAAATGTGAGGGAGCGGAGGGATGTCAGTATTGTCACACAAGAACGGAGCAACAGTTCCACCCAGAGGTTTGCAGGTTTCTGCGTATGTGCGACACAATTCTCACCAGAAATGTTAGCATGGTGTTTATTCTGTGTTCTGTTGTGTCACAGATTTACAAATCCACAAAGTGCAATGACATGCAGCAGTGCGGCAGCTGTCCTCGCGGACCCTTCTGTGCCTTTGCTCATGTGGAAAGTGAGTACCCTCGTTGCATCTATTTTTTTTCCCCCATTTCTTAATTACATCACTAATGATCAACTTTGTCATTTAAATTTTTTTTTTTTTTTATCGATCATACTCCAGAGCCCTTTGTTTCAGAAGAACCCTCGTTCCCCACACCCGGCTCCCCTCCGCCTCCCAGACCTCCAGACCCTCTTTCTGCCCAGGAGGCTTCCTCAAGCCCCAGTAGACCCATCATGGGATCCAGTTCCGCTATGGACCCCTTCTCCCCATCTATGGGGTCATGTGTAGCAGAGCAGGGGCTGCTGGGTAGCGTTCTGTCGTTGTGTGAGGAGCCAAGTGGAGGAGCAGAGCCTCTGTCTCCCTGGGCGGGAGAGGGAGGGTACGGCCGGGCCCCTGGATTCGAGAGGGAGGATCAGGTGAGAAAGTGACACAAGGAAGCACAGCAACACTAGATTGGTTGCTAGGTGCTATACATATGACCAGTGTCTCATGATAATGATGTCGTCGTTTCGATTAGATGTCTTATCTGTTTAAAAAAAAAATCATTCTCACAGTGTTTGTGTTTTCAGGCCAAACAAAGGAATTTTGCTCTCGAGCAGCGAAGCAGGGAGTTGGCCTCAGCACAAAGTAAACAGGTACAACTTTAAAGTGGATATCCACATATGCTCTCAATGTCTTCAGACCATTAAGCTCATCCACATATTTCCCTCATGTATCTGAAACGTTGCTGCAATCACAAAATCAAGAGTTTTCTTCGTCACCATGTCGCCTGTCTCAGGACCTACTGGTGTTTTTGCCAGTGGGCAGCCCTTTGAGTCTGTCCTCGAGCATCCCCTCCAGTCTGGCTGCCACCCCACCCAGCCCTGCCCCTCTTGGACCCCCAGGGTCTGGCATCTCCTCTGGCATGAATGCTAATGCTCTGCCCTTTTACCCGACCAGTGAAACTGTGGAGTCAGTTGTCGGTGAGTCAAAATGCCAGAATGATCTGTATACACTCAGCCAGCAGGGACAGTAAATATGTGACTGAATTATATATATATATATATATATATATATATATAAAGCATGAATAACTCTGATATGATGTTGTTTGTGTGGTAGAATCTGCCCTGGATGATCTCGACCTGAATGATTTTGGTGTGTCGGCGTTGGAGAGGAGGTTGGAGAGCAGCTCAGCTCTGCCCAGTGTGGGAGTGATGCTGGGTATTTTAAAGACACACCTTCACTGAACTAAAATCAAAAACCCTACGCACACAAGCACACACACACACACACACACACACACACACACAAAATAACCGACAATTATCCTCGTTTATGTTTGTAGGAGGCAGCCAGCTCCAGAGTTCAGCCCCAGTCAACATCCCAGGATCCTTCAGCAGCTCTGTTCCTTTCAGCTCCCCCTCACCATCCCCTCCAATCAGGCCTCACACATCACCATTCTTTTCTTCTCACCTATCCCAACCCGGCCAATCAGAGAGCTCCTTTCTCGGGCCGTCTCACAGCTCTTTAGGTTTGTGGACTTTGATCGCAGGATGTCAGCTGCAGCATTTATGGATTGAATCATTTTGATGTTATTTATCCCTTTGTTGTGTAGGTTTAAATGGTATGAGCTCCAACATCTGGGAGCACTTTCCTTCAGGCCAGGGCTCCCCTGGTACACCCCCCACCCTGCTGCCCTCAGGCCCCTGCGCAGACACCAGCCGCCTCAAACAGGAGCTGGAGGAGGCTCACAGGGCTCTGAAGCAGTGGGGTCACAGCTGGAGACACACAGCTCAGGTAGGTAGGTAGTGGGGCATGTGTGCACGTGTTTCTGGACAGAGAGGAAGTTAACATGCACACTAACATCAAGGCCATGTTTGTATTTATTATTTATGGTGAATATCCCGAAGGAGTCACATTATACTACTTTTCACCCACTTGCAAAACCTCACAGAGGTCCCCAACACTGAGGGTTGACCCTAATAGTTAGCTTTGAACGTCAACCGCTCGCTAACTGTGATACACAAGTCGTAACCGGATTGTTAAGCGCATATAATACTTCATTCTCCTCTTCCTGTAGACGTGGGCTGCGGTAAAGGCCGATGCAGAGGAGTCTCGCGCCCATGCGGCTCGGTTAGCCATGGAGGCGGAGAGAGCCAGGCAGGCTGAGGAAGAGGCACAGAGGCAGGCCACTCTCCTGCAGGAGGCGCTGGAGAGCTTACGGAGCGGAGACAACCCACATTTAGAACTGCACCAACTCCAGCTACTACACAGACTGCCCCTGGAGTCGGTCCTGAGTCTGCAGGCGCAGCTCTGTAGCTGTTTACATGCTGTAGAACAGGTGGGATCACACACACTCCTCAGCCATATGCCTCAAAGTCACAGGTAGTTCCCTTCAGACCCTCCCACAGTCAAGACTTGAATCTAATCTTGCGTTGTATCAACACACTCCTTTTTAACTCTTCTATCCCGCTTTCATCTTCATTTTGTTTTCTCTCCACTATTTTTCTTCGGTGTATTACATGAGAAAATCAATGTCTCTGCCCCCTGATTTCCACCAAATTGAGTTGTTTTGCCCCCGATTCAAACTTTATTCTTCCACTAACTTTGATGGAAATCCACCCAGTTTTCCTGTAATTCTGCCCATGAAACCCCCCCGGGGGTAGACGATGCCAAACACAAGTGGCTTCAGTTGTGATATTAAGGTTAACTGAAGTGAAAATGTTAGATTTTGGGCAAATCGCCCATTGAAGCCCATTGAAGCTCACAGTAGCACAGAGTAGCAGGAGAGAGCTTTTTCAGGGGCACTGAACTACTCATTATGGTTGTGAGAATGACAAAGTGACTTCCCCTCAAATCATTTCTATCTCGAAAAAAATCTCTGTTTCTGTGAGATGTGGTTTGATGAGAAATCCTCCTCATCCCTCTTTCCCTGTGGTTTGCCCTGCTCTGGTTGTAAATGTGTGAACGCCGCGCGGTTGCTCCTCCCTGTGACTCGCTGGGCGTCCCTCAGCTCTAAGCGCTTCCCTCTGTTGTTGTCAGGTTGTGTACAGGAAGCAGAGACAGTGCTGTGTGACGTGCGGCGAGACGGGCTCCGTGTCCCTGCCCTGCGGCCACGGACTCCAATGCGAGAGCTGCTCCGCCTCGACGGAGTGCCCGCGCTGCCCCGAACAGACCCTGGAGCCGCAGCTCTCTTGACCTCACGGCCCCAGTCGGACCACCGGCGAAGAATAGACCAGTCAGTCAGTCTGATTCCACAGATACCAGCCCAGGCTCCCAGCCGCCCTTCAGAGGGACGTAGAGGTCATTTTTTGTTTGTTATCATCACTGATCTGGTTTTGTATTTTTTTAAGATGACGTTTACTGATAACGGACCGCCTTAGCGAGCACCGGTCAAAAAATCGAAAGCTCTTTCAGTGGAATTTAGGATTAATAATTATTCCAGTGTTACCCATGGAACACCGATACATTTGACTAGTTAATGCTCTTGACCAGCAACACTGTTCTTAACCCATTCTTGATTTGTCTTAGTAACGTAAAGACCTGCTGTTATTTCTTCACTAACCCTAAGTATTAAGCGTATACAGTACATACATAGTTCTTACTCGTTCTCCTGTGGTATAAAACCTGAGCTCACCTTAAACATACGGAACATCTGGACTGGACCTGCTGTGGTGTAACGACACACACCCGACTTCAAAAAAAGGTCAAAAGCATTTGTTTATATGTTGAGACTCGAAAAAGCTCCGAAACATTTCATAAAAGAACTGAAGGGTTTGCTCCGTATTGTGATCTCAAGACAGAGATATTCACAGTTCTTATCTTAATTCTACAAATCTGGCAGTGGCAAGGACACTGTGTGCGATGATGGTAGATGAGATGGAACTAAAGCTGCCGTCAGACATGACCTGAACTCCAGATGATCTCCTGACCTCCTCCAGAGGAGTTTTATGTGTGAACACATGTGTTAGAGTGGGTGTTTTCTCCAAACATCGATCGCATTGCGATGATATGACGGAGGCGATACGTAAAATAAATGCCTTGAATAGCCAAAGCGGAGCCACACACTTGAAAGACGGTGGACGACGTCAAGAGTTTGTAGGAATATGAACCGCCAACATTGAATTGATCTCTGCAGTGGAATCATTTCATGATATCCTGCCTGACAATGCAAAGACAGGACTAGACACAAATTGTGTGTTGCTCAAATCGTGTCATTTACACTGCAGGGAATGACGTGAAATTCAGGACGTTCAGTGAAGTATTTCATTTCACTCAGCTGTGTGCGGCTTCAGATGGGTTTGTGGACCCAAACATGCCGGCGCCGACTTTGTACCACACAGCAGTCGGATCAGTGTTTGGCGCAGATAACAGCGGACTGAAATGATTCAACCCAGAGAGAAGAATGGGTGAATATGAGCGGGGTTTGTTAATTCACACGCAATGTGAAGATTTGCTTTGCATTTGGTGTGAAACGGGAATCGGATGAGAGTGTCCTGTCCTTCCATGGACGTCCTCCAGTAGTCGTGTCTGAAAGCAGCTTTTGTGACATCACTGTACTGCATGTTGACATCCTGAGTCACAGAACTGACGGATTATGCAGCAGATTTGTATCCACATGTTCAAGGTTGAGGAGCTGTCTTGACAAAAGCAACAGGTCTGACTGAAAACACTTAGAACACATATTTAGATTAGACCAAACAAACATCTCATCATGCTACAGCCAAAAGGGCCATACCAGTCTGCTGGTAGCGCTTGTTTAGATGATTTACATTTTTTTTTTTTTCAATAGGTTTTTAGGGGGGGAAAAAAAGCAATTATTTAAAATTACTGTTAAATAATGAAAGGATATTTAAAGAATTTGTTTTCCAACAGATGGCCTCTGTTAAAACACTCAGGTTTTTTCTCCAGTGTTCTTCGACACAGACTGGAAGAGGAAGGCATGTTAACACAATCAAAACAAATGTACTCAGTCAACTTGTGTAGTCTTTGAAATTAAATCATTTTTACTTCAAATGTTTTTTCATCTTATGCAAACATACATGTCTCTCATTTCTTTTACACGACCCATTGTTTTGTTTCAAATCAACACATGACGGATCTGTCTCTGCCAACATTTTACATTTGTAGAAAGCTTTGACATTACATTGTGTCAAATGTACAGTGACATGATGTCATACTTTTGTTTTGCACTGATTAGACAAAGCAGACATCTGTGTGTTAAAGAAGGATCAAATGCAGGTTTAGACATGCTCACGATCACTGTGACGGTCTCTGGTTATAATCCACACATAACTCATCCAACACCAGTGTTGTCATCTGAGTGTATCTTTGTTTTATTGTTTTTGGTACAGATCATTAAAAACAAATTGTATATTTTTGGAGGAAGAGCGCGACCCTGTGTTTATATCACACCGTTTCCTGAGACTGCTTTTCCCTCTGTCTCCGCTTCTTCACGAAGGCCTGGACCTCACGTTCTCCTTTTCTGGACTCCAGCAGCCTCAGAATGCTGTCCTCTGGAAAATAGGAAACATAGGAACATTATCCATCATCCACATCAAGCATGTTTAGATTCATACAAACGTAACACCTCTCTATCATCTCTAATAAGCCACTAGATTTGCGTGAGGGAGAGTTTATCTGCTGGTGCTCTTCATCAGTATTTCCTTATTTTGCTGTGCAGCGAACTTTAGGTGAAGTGAATGAAGCCCGTCGCTAATATCAGCATGCAGGTTTTGAGATCAGGAACCAGGAGCAATGACAATGCTATTTTAAAATGTTAGTACAATAAAAAAAAAAATTAATAGTACCATTTGGTACAGTGGTACATTTGCAAACACTGACAAATGCTACATACACTCATCACCTCATCCTTCCTTTCCAACCACGCAGAATAACCTATGACAGTTCAGTTACCATTAAAACTCAAAAGATGTTTGTCCAATCTGAGCTACTGTAAAATCAGAACTGCTCCCAAAGTATAAAAATAAAGGGCATTTATTAAATGGGGTATTAGATTACTCTTGACTTGTTTACAAATGCTCCCTAACAAATCCTGCTTATGATAAATGTGAGGTATGACATTTTAGAACCGTTTTAAAGCAGCTTCTCTTAGGTTATAGACTTCTATGTATTCATGTAAAAATGCTCACTCTAAATTGCATTCATTCAAATAATAATAATCATACAATACTGCAGCACACTTGATGGAGGCCATGAGGATACTTTTGTCTCCCTGGCAGATCAAGTTGAAACCCACTTGTCCGGCTTAGACTCACTGATGGATCATACCATTATTTTTGGGATGCATCAGAGGCAGGCGGATCCGAGCAGGTGGACTGTCCGGCCGTGAGCTGAGTCCATCGCTCTCTTTTTTATCACCTACTCCTGGTATGTCCCCGAGTCCCAGAAAAGCCTCTCCTTCAAAGTCATCTGTCTTCAGGGTGTCATGGTCCAGAACGGTCAGCGCCAGACAGGCCCCAAGTGTCTGACACTGGTGCAGGGACACTAGACTGAGAGGGAGAAGGGGAGGGTGGGGGGGCGGGGGGGGGGGGGGCAAAGGTC
>JAFBJT010007679.1:12102-22669 GCA_016785325.1 Chascanopsetta lugubris
GGGGGGGGGGGGGGGGGGGGGGGGGGGGGGGGGGGGGGGGGGGGGGGGTAATGGACTTCATCGAGAGATTCAAAGGGAGATGTGAGACGGAACGCTGACAGAAAAGACACTCACAATTCAAAGGCCTCGTCGAAAAGCGGGTTGAGGTCACAGTTCTTGATCCGAGTGCAGCGAGGCTCCACTTGAGGAAAGACGTGGCGAGGCTCCAGACACAGCTGCACGAAGGGGTCGCTCAAACCTGGGACAGGGCCAAGAGACGGTGTTTACCAGGCTTACTGAGTGAAGGAGCGCCGCCAGGTCTTTGGTAGCGGCATATGTGCCATCGGCATGGATGGCCCTAAAGGTTCTGTAGGGTCTTACCGTTGGAGTCCATCGGTATCAGGTTGACCGCGTTCAGAACCTCCACTCTCAGCCTCTGGTCCGATCTCCTGTAGGATGCGAGGAGGGTGACAGCTCCGTATTTCTCTCCGCTGTACATGTCCTGTCATGGCGAGACGAAAGCTTTGAACCAGAAGAAGAACCACAATAAGTTGAAAGACCTTTGAGACCAATGTGTGTGTCCCACCTGCTCCTTTATCTTCCTGTCCAGGAACTTCTGTATGAGCTCCTGGCTGCTCAGAGAGTTGTGAGTGAGGTGAGCTTTGAGAGTCTAGGACAGACACAAAGAGATGTTTTGGGTCGTGAGAGTCCGTGTGGCTCTTCGCCACCTCATCCCCTTTAGCTTATGTTCTCAGGGTCTCACCTTGTACTCATCGGAGTGGAGGGATTTCAGAGGAAGTGCGTTCCCCTCGGCGTGGAAGCATTGCTCCAAGCACTGAAGCACAGAGGCAAATATTATGAGTGACAGTCGGCGGCGTCCATCGATACTGTTGGTGTCGCGCCGATATTTGAGAGTTTACAGTCCTGCCGGCTGCAATCACGCACACCCGGTGCGTTGACACGCACACCCGGTGCGTTGACTCGCACACCCGGTGTGTTGACACGCACACCCGGTGCGTTGACACGCGCACCGTTGAGAAAACCCATAGCTTGACATGGTCATTTCATTGGTTCTCTGTCCTGGTCTGAGTGAACAAATGTTACATCCACATCGTAAAACATTTAGCGCGTACATCTGTTTATTTGATTGTTCTTTCTGTGTCCCAGGATGAAAGACCTATTCCTCAGCCTGCCACAAGGGGGAGATCATTTGGCTTCAGCTCAGCTGTAGCTGAGGACTCTCCACTTACAGGACTTGTTCTTGGACCAGAGGGTCGGGTGTTCGATTCCTGCCTCCCCCCCTCCCCCGTTCTGCACTCTGTACGCTGAGGTGCCCTTGGGTAAGACACTGAACCTCACTTTGTCCCATATACTCACAGATCCATAGTGCTGCACAGTGTGAATGTTTGTGTGACAGGGTGAACTGTGCTGTGAAGTGCTTTGAGAAGTCTTCAAGATCTGATAAACTGCCATATAATTACAGACCACGTACTTTTTTGGAGCAATTAAAATAGGTAACAACAGTAATGAACTCCCCAAATGTGTCCAAACAAGGGTGTGTGGGGAAAGATATTTTTAAAGCACCATGTTCTGACTAATCTCATGGTCGCCTGGGCCTGTATTTTGGCATTTTCGCCTTTGTGAGCGCACACACTTGCCCGGGCTCTAACTGTGCTGCGTCCACACATTCACCGCCTCCACACATGATCTGAAGGAGGACCTCACGTTACGTGGCACTTGACTGCAAGAGGAACATTCCCAAACTCTTGGCTGGAGACCCACCTGCAGTGTGTACAGCAGCCTCTGGCAGAAAACCATCAGCCCCTCTTGTTGTGGATGCTGGGTGGCCACCTGGTAGAGGATCTTCACCGAGTTATTCCACAGAGGGGTCAGCAGGCTGCGAGCGAGAGAAACAATCATTTCAGCAGCTGAGCGACCCGCGCACATCCGTGTGCTTTGCCCGTCAAAGCCCGGGCCGGCGTTTACCTGCTGAAGTTCTCTTGAACCAGGTTTTCGTTCATGTACTGCAGCTCTTGCTCCAGATAGCGCATGAGCGGGTCCGCTGCCTAACGCGGTCAAGAGAGTTGGACGTCAAGCCAAACAACCAAGACAAACCGTGTGTGTTAAGCTGCCCGGCGACTGTCTCTTACATCCTCTGTGGATTTGGAGGGAAACCGGCGCCTGGTCGACATGTTTCTGACATGAGTCTCGATGTCGGTATTCAGCTGTAGAGAGAACGAGAGCGAGACCGATCGATAAGAACTCCCTTCCTCGGGATGAAATCAGGCCCGTGTGCTCTCACCTTTTTCCCGAGCGTGTCCAAAGCGGAGCGGATCTCCCGGCTGAGGACGCTCTGCGCCTGCTGGAGCTGTAAGGGCAGCGTGTTGTGGAACTGGCTCTCGCCGATGACGTTCTGGGTCCGGTCTCGTAATCCCGTCCACTTCAGCTGCACGGGAAGTCGGGTCAGGACAGACCTCAGGTGTTCCAGGTCGTTCACCACCACGCACAACTGCAGGGGAGAGGGACGAGGTGAGATTCTCGCGGGATCTGTGGTATGGATGTTTTCAGGCTCCCCTCCGTCTCTGAGTTTACCATATTGATGGCGCTTCCGGGGTCAGAGTTCTCGGACAGCACCCTGACCCTGTCCTTCAGGAGGCGGCAGTAGTTCATGACGATCTTACACACGTCCTGTCAACGCAAAGGTCAGCTGTGAGCGGGAGGCGTTCCCACATTAAATCGGACGCTCTGAGCTGGCGAGGGGAGCCGCCCCGTACCTCAGTGAGCTTCACCATGAGCATGAAGGCCTCCTCGGGGTCGGGCCAGGACAGCTGCTCCCACAGGAAGCAGATCGGCTGGACACAGGCCACCAGGTCCACCGCTGAGGAGCTGTGTTTTATCGGCACTGAACCGGCCTGAAGGGGTTGGAGCTGAACGAGGGACGGATCAAAATGTCCATTAAACGGCAAAGTCCTAAACAATCCTGGGTTGTTCGCACCATGTAGATGTTGGGATCAAGCCGTGAGGTCTGTGGTTATTTGGAATGAAACGCAACGGGTAAATCAGTACAACCGTTCATACTTTGCGGCAGTCATCTCACCGTACCATTGACTTTCACTTTGTGAGCTGGCAATCGTGGTATTTTGGACGTGTGAATTGTTGAACGCCATCGTAATATCATAGATTTGATCAATCCTTGAGTCAAAAGAATGACCACATGTAGAGTTGACCCATACCCTCACCCTACTGGATTGCGATGACTAAGCATTCCACGGAACGTGCATTGGCGCCACTGGATTGGGTCACTGCAATAACCGCCACTGGTTCTAACCCAGCGTTTTATGGTGTGGTGTTTGCAATGCATTGAAAGGAGGAGTGTCCCCGCACCTGGTCCACCTGCACAGCCCGCTCCACCCTGTCTTGAGTTTTGCTGAAGGCCTGGTTGAGCCAGTAAGGCAGAGCCTCTCTGAAGCCTTCGTGAAAGTGCGTAAGCTCGAGCAATCCCCTGGAATGACACACAAACTGTTTATTCTCCTCTACATTACAGCTCATGAACTCTAGCCACCTCCTTGTGTGAACATGGACGGAAGCGGAGCCATCACACCAAAGGTGGCACATTTCTAAATACCTTCTTAAAAATCCAGTGAAACGAATGTGTTTGGGACATGGTCAGAGTTGAACTGACATGGACGTGACAAGATTCGTCTCAGAACTTTGCGCTGAGATGTGATGCTGTACCTTTTCTGTAAGAAGGCCTTGTCTTTGTGGATGGTCTGCAGGCTCAGGTAAACAGGGAACAGACTGTTGGCCAGAGGCTGCTCCATATGACTGTCCATTAGTGATAAGGTTTCCTTCACTTCTGAAGCTAGCTGTGGAGGAGAGGGGAGGAGAGGGGAGGAGAGGGGAGGGGAGGGAAGGAGAGGAGAGGAGAGGAGAGGAGAGGAGAGGAGAGGGGAGGTAAAAAAGGAATAAGATGAGAAGAAAAGAAAGGAGAAGAGGAGGGGGGGGGAGAAGAAAGAAAAGTAAGGGAAAGGAGAGGGGAGGAGAGGAGAGGAGAGGGGAGGGGAGGAGAGGGGAGGGGAGGGGAGAGGGGAGGAGAGGAGAGGAGAGGGGAGGAGAGGAGAGGAGAGGGGAGGAGAGAGGAGGAGAGGAGAGGAGGTGTTTAAGGCTTGAACTGAATTTTGACTTTAAAGATCCTGTGATCTCTTACCAGGGAATCCAGTCTTTGATAGATGATGGTAAACACGTCCACCTGCACAGCACTAAATGATGAGGGGAAAAAAAAAAAACCTTTTACTCATGCACTTTGGTTTACAACCTTTTGTAAACAACAATTTTTACTTTGTTAATTTTATGGATAGCTTTCATAAATCAAAACATACCTTTTTTAGATCTTGATTTAGGGATCTGATGTATTTAATGTATTTTGATTGATTTCATAATACATACGTTTTTTAATCGAATTTCTATCACAGTTTTTATGATTTGAAAAATATGATTGTCATGATCATTCTTATGATCGTATTGGTCATAACAAGCATGAACAAATCAATAAATCCACTCCTCTCTCTTTACCTAACAAACACCCTGTTCCAGACGTCTTTGTTGTGTTCTATGTCTTCCTGCACCTCCCCAATCAGTCTGGAGAGGGCGCTCACAATCTCTGACAGCTCCTGTATGTGAACATTTAGCAAAGAAAAGACATAATATACAGAACGTGAGGTGAAATGAAAATGCCACAGATTCGTTGTGAATGTCACGTTCCGTGATGTTTCTACCTTTGTCATCGGCTGATGCAAACCCTTTTTGATGGTGAACCACTCCTGTGTCCCTGACTGAGGGCAAAGACTCAACATTATGAGTTATATCATGTGTTATTCAGGAAACACAGGCTGTGATGACATCATTGATTTGAGTACAAACCTGTATGGCATCAATGATTCCATCGTGCAGCTCAAACTGAGCCGGGTTCAGCTTCTGAAATGCTCTGGTTTTACAGATCTGGACCAAGATTCTGTGGGAACAAAAGCACCGTCACGCCTCGGTCTCTTCGTCTCACGGCCATGTCATCTCAACTCTAAATATATATTCAAGTGTACCTGAGCAGAGTGTGCAGTTTTGGAGTAGCACTGGGTGTTGGAGGGAAGATGTCTCTGTACTTGGCCACCAGACTCAGACCGTACTGCAGGAAACCATGCAGAGAGTCTCCAAGTTCCTGTTTCTGGTGACAGAGCTCGACATGTTACCTAACGCTCATCTTTAGATGGGGGCTCTGGTTTCACTTTACTCGTAAATGAGCAGCACATGAAAAAACAGAGATCTACAGATAATCAGGTTTCACCTCACACAGAGATGTACATTTTTAAACAAGTGTAGAAAAATAATCATCCAAATGCTTTACTTGAGTATTCATATCACAACATTAAGTACAAGCACGCGCACGGTGCTTCAAATCTCACTGTAGGACGTTAGTCATGTAAATATCAAACATTCATATCGTTATGTTGTACGTTCATGTCCTGCTCCTCATGTAAACGTACATTAATGGGCTCATTTAAGGGGAATGGAAAAAAAGAACTCATCCATAGGTGATTATAAATTCCTGAAAATATCAGAATGTAATTGTTTTGCAATATCTTTGAGAAGGGATATAAAAAAAAAAATGACCCAAACCGAGTTTTTCTAAACTGAATTCACGTTTTGATGTAAACAAAACATTTTGATGAATCGCCAGCAAGTGCAACGTTTGTCTTTGAAAACGTAGACGAGAATACGACTTGTTCTGCCGCGAAAATCTCCTGTCATGTCCCGTGATGTGGATACATGTCACGCACATGGTTGCATTGCACCTCTGTGGGCTGGGTTGATGAATCCATACCTGCTGGTAGGGCAGCTGCTGCTGATGCCAGTGGTACTCCACACTGGTGAGCTGTTGGAAAAGCACAGAGGGGTCCACCTCCAGTGTCTGATACAGTTTACTGTACGCTACCCACTTCCTGTCAGACCCACACATTCACAAAGTTAAACAGTTACCACACACGCTACTGCAACTTGCAACTTCACAGTGTAACACAGTGTCACTTTGGGGAAATGAGCAGAGTGGGGGGGGGGGAGAAAAAAAGGCAACACCGAGGTGATTTCATTCTCCAATCTATTATATTTGCGCTGTATTTATTATATGTTATATTTGATCAGTCTAATATGATGCTCACGCCAGGTCCTGAAGAAAAGGGGAGAGGTTGGTCTGCGTGGCATAGAAGTCCAGCAGAATCTGAGCCTCTCCACACAGCCCTCCTTTCCACGGAGCGGAACTCTGAGACACAGCAGCCAGAAAAGAGGGGATGTCAGGAGAGAAACAGAGAGGAAATGGCAGGGTCCGAATGCGGAAACGAGAGTGAGCGCGAACTTCACCTGCTGCTTGGAGATGTAGGCTTGAACAAACTGTTGCAGGATCCCACAGTAGTTGATGTAAGCGCTGCGACCGGCGCTCAGAGTCTCGTCTCTCTGCCAATCACACGAGACGGACTCATTCACAGATCTGCCTCATACGGGTCTTTCCGTACGTAAGAAACCAAATGTAAAACGCCCCTAGTGTTACAAGATGGGTATGAGAATGTGTTTGATCACCGCTTTGTGGATGAACTTGAGATTGAGGTGACACTGGCCTCGGTCAGGGTATGTCTCGGTTCTGGGCTGCAGGTTGTACCAGTTATCTTCGGTGCAGTGGAGATCCTAAAGGAATGTGGAGGTGGAACAAAAGGACACTGTCGTTTTATTACAGTCGGTTTAGCTCGGAATTAAAGGTCCAGTGTTGAGTGACGTCTGGCGACAAGGCTGCATGTTGAGGCTGAGGACCCCCCGTGTCACTCTTCCCTTACAAACATGTGGGGGAACCTATGATATTGTTCAGTTATCAGTGAATTCAAATGATGTTTAGTTTGTCCATTCTGGGCTACAGTACAAAACATGGTGCTGTATCCTGGTGACGTCTGTAGAGTGGACCTGTGATGTGACGTACGGGAAAAATCAAGGGCTATTTATAGACTGTACTACATTTATTGAATATGCCATTTGTAAATGGAAATATTTATTTCAAACTCATTTCTCTAAGGACAGAGGATGTTACCCATCCGGTGAAGCCCTGTGAGACAAACTGTGATTTGTGAAAGCGGGCTATATAAATACAATTTAATTTGATTTGATATAAAAAAACAAAAAATAAACTCTCCTGTCATTTCATGTAATACATAATGTGACTTTGAATGAAGTGGAAACGGTAAAGACTAAAAGTGAGTTGGTGAAAGAATAACTTTTCCTACCTGTAGTTTGAGGACAACATTTCCCAGAAAATCATCAGTGCCTTTCTCCTTTTTGGCGTCTTTGATCATCCTGGACAGAAAGACACATTGAAGCAATGTTCAGCAGCCATGTTTGTTGATAGTTTCAGTTGTGTATGGATCACAGTGAGAGAACGATACCTTCTTAAACTGTTGAAATTGGTTTTGATTTCCTCTAGCTTCTGAGTGATTGACACATCTTCATCCTTATCCCTGAAACGGGGGGGGTTAGGGGGTTTAGCCGAACGTCATGGACAATATTATCCCGAAGCAGCACAAACACTGAACTGTGTATGTTATTCTCACCACATCTCGAGATGGAAGTTGGCGCCAACAACATCTTCAAAATCTCTTGAGAGACAGAGAAAAGTCACGTCGCTCTCAGTTTTTATTCATGGGGAATGAAAGTGAACTCACATACTCACAGAATGAAAGTCTGGTTCCAGATGGGGTTGAGGGTCTGCTTCTTTATGTCTGTCTGATAAATCCTGTCCCCCGACGTGGCATCTTTGACCACTGATTTACAGGGTTTGGCCCTGGACAGGCGTGTTCGATTCTCTTGTTCGTCCTCCAGTATAGTCAGCAGGCAGTAGGGGTCGCTAAAACCTGTTCAAAGCCTTCAACCAGTTAGGTGCGCTGAAGACACGGGGCATGGCGACACTCACGGAGATGAGTGTTACTGAGACACAAACAGCGCATTTACTAACCAACCGGGACAAAGACAGCTCTTTGCTTTCAGATTTGTTCTGGGGCAGAATGCAATTGCAAGAACATGTTTACGATACTTTTACGGACCAATTCATCCTACAAATAACTCGTGCACGTAGCGCACAGAGAGAATTATAACTGAGTTAACAAAATCATAACACATCACGCATGAGGTCTACTGCTATATCATCACACCCATTAGCGCCGGGAATGGGAATAACGACGTTACACGTACACTCCTCCACAGCAGCATTGAAAACAGTGTAAATTAGCGTACAATCTTCTCTGTTCATAATGTATTCTATTAAGTCTCCGTTTCACTCATTAAACATATTTAATATTCAGCGTTCGCTTCAAGATGTAAAGGGTTCGAACAACTCATTACAATCATGTCCGAAAATGACAAACAGCCCAATGTTTAGCAGGCTAAGTCTTTTTTTAAGCATCTTAGCATACTAGCATTTGGTAATTATCCTGTCTAGCTAGTCACGAGTCTGACTAACAATGTTAACACACTGTTGTTTAAGATGCTATGCTTGAATTGAAGTTCATTTTCCTAAATCTGGGACCCAGCATGGAGGCCGCTGATAACGGTCACACTGTTTACAGGGCAAACTGCTATTTAGCATGATTAGCTTTAAGCTTTGTACACCCACCTTTTTGATAGTGAGCACAGTGGTGGATGACAGTGGCAATGCTAACATGACGTTTTTAGCATGCTAAGATTTCATGACACGCAAGCATTAGATGATTGGCAAGAATGCTAATGCTAACATTTTGATATTTAGCAAGCTAAGCTTAAGTTTCATATCTTAGCAAATTAATATTAGGAATATTAAGAATATCATGTGGTGCGGGGGATGGTTTCAGTTCTAGTGTATTACTAAACTAGCATTAGCATTCAATGATTAGCCTGAAGGCTAACGGTAGCGTTAGCATAACTCACCGCTAACATCTTTTCCCAGGATTCCTTTTGCTTCCTTCACAGTGGCCATCAGGCAGAAAACAGGATGCTGCAAGAATCCAACCGTTTTGAGATTGAATGACCGAATCCACCCAATTACACAGGTAACATCATTCGTAGATAGAGGAACATCCTCATAGAGGAAATCCAAGTGTGCATCATCCAGTGGAAAGCTCCTGCTGACTTTATTCTCTCACCTCTGCTCTCTGGACTTTGTCCATCAGAATGCTGTGCTCTGCGTCTGTCATCGTGAAAGCCTGGGAGATCAGACCGGGACAGCACAGAACCATGGGTAAGGTTGTGTACAGTGTGTGTGTGTGTGTGTGTGTGTGTGTGTGTGTGTGTGTGCGTGTACCTCTTTGACATATTCCTGAAGCTGGCTATCGGTGTAAACCTCTGCTGATGATGGAATGCCCATCTTGTGAGCGATGGTGTACAACAGCTCCTTATACAGAGGCTTCAGCTGTATAAAAAACAATGAATGTGACAAAATATTGACAACATATTGACAACGTATTCGACAAGATTGACATTTATTTGAATGAGGCTTTTACGAAATACATTACCTCCAGCTCCTTGTGTTTTCGTGCTTTTTCTTCGGGGTTCTCGTCTTCCTGAAAGTCCTGCAGGTGGATAACAGACGTAACTTACTTCCATGATTCTGCTCCTTATATCGACATTTTTTTGAGTTGGTTAAACTCCGATGTGCGTCCCGAAGCCTCGCCTACCCTTCTGTCTCGCAATTTCCTGGTAAAGCCCAGTTTACGACCATGAGGAGATGACATCTGAAAACATAAGATCAAGCAGCGACTGACATGAATTAGAGTGTAAACAGTATTCACCACTTACCATGTGTGGTGACCATTTTGACCAAGTGTTCACCAGGCAGCCTCTGCTGTTTTATTTACTCCCCCATATCGTTAAATAGTTCAAAAACTAAGTCGTATATATCCTCATATTGTGCACAGTACTATTTAGCAAATATTAGCATAATAACACCCTTAACTAGGATGCTCCATTGTATTACCATGAACAAATGTATGTGGAGAGCTCACTATGAAATGGTGAAATTTGTTCTTTCTATTGGCAGCAATGGTATATAAAATCATTTTGCTTGTTTTCTTTTCTTTTTTTTAGATTGTCACCTGATTTTGTGATTTGATTCTGACTGGAGGCGGCCATGGGTTTTCCCACGTACTGAGAGGGGGCAGGTGAGGTGAGGGGTATTTTGCTGCTACATCACCACCTGACGGCACTAAATCCCACACACTGTACCTTTAAAACTGTCTCTGTTCAAATGTCACTCTAGCTACAGTGGGGGGTTGGTGGTTTACCTGTTTTGTTGAGCCGTGTTCCTGTACAAAAAGAAAACAACAAATAAACACAGGGATTCGAATCATCACATGATTATAATCGAGCTGTCGGAGAAAGCGACAGAGTCTTTTTGTTTTGGACACGTCTCAAAACCGAATCTCACGGCTCATCTCTCCGCGCTTCTGATTTGTGATTACGGCCGTGGTCAGAGACTTCCTCTATTTCTGATCTTGAAACTGACTTGGAAGTGACAGTGAGATGAAAAGCC
>JAFBJT010007679.1:23002-44914 GCA_016785325.1 Chascanopsetta lugubris
ACAAAAAGAAAACAACAAATAAACACAGGGATTCGAATCATCACATGATTATAATCGAGCTGTCGGAGAAAGCGACAGAGTCTTTTTGTTTTGGACACGTCTCAAAACCGAATCTCACGGCTCATCTCTCCGCGCTTCTGATTTGTGATTACGGCCGTGGTCAGAGACTTCCTCTATTTCTGATCTTGAAACTGACTTGGAGGTGACAGTGAGATGAAAAGCCGCATCATAGCGTAATGGAGTTACACTGGAGTAATCCGGCCTGAAATAGATATGTAAATAAGCTCCTGCCCATGTGCACATAGATGCAGAGATAAAGTCATAGCCTCACGCAGAGAGACATTGTGCTCAAATATATGTTAATTTCACTGATCTGAATCCTCTTTATGTGCAGTACGACGACCTGCAACAGACACAGACAGAAGTGGCTTCAACCCTGCATCATCAAATCCAAGCAGACACAACAATTATGAATCATAGTCACAGTGTTTTAAAATAGCCTCGTGGACAACATGACTCAGTGTGTGGGTGCCAACTCACCTGACTTTTTTTTGTGTGAGTTTGTTTTTACAAAATCGATGATTTATGTTGAAATGAAACTGCTTAAAAATCGATACGGTAATTCATAGATTACAGAACCTAACGAAACAGGAAGAACTTCAAAGCAAAGGCAAGAAATTAGACGTTAGTGTCCTTATTCTGTTGTCAAGCCATTGCTGAGGAAACTTGATCAGAAGACAATGAGAGTACAACAAGTTACGCTCCAGTGTATCGTGTTCCTACCTGTTCAGGTGATTGTAGCTGCTTCCTGTCCATGCTGCTGTTCTCACCGTGCCCTGACATAAGGATGCTGATGTTTGACAGCCAGACTCCCACTGGTTTGTGCTCTGTGTGTGTGTGTGTGCGCGAGATAAGGAAGCTGCGCATGCAACGGGTCTCTGTGAAGTGTCATGCAGCAGCAGGAAGTCATCACTTCCTGTAGAAGGTGGTAACATCAGTAACTGTGACTTGTGCGTTTTTACCCACACGGTGCATTGTATTATTGTGTGCATAAACACACACACACACACACACACACACACACGCGCACACACACATACTCAAATGAGAAACCTAAACAATACTTAGCCCAACATTGAACCCCCAACTTAACCTCAACCAAGCCCAAACTTAAAGCTGAACCTAACTCAAATGTCACATTTAACCAATTGAACCAAAACCTCAGCCTGAATTTAAATTCAGAGTCATGTGTTTTTCACATCGTGTACCTTAGTGCACTAATAGACACCTATCGCACACATCCGATCAGCAGTGGCTGAACAAGATCGTGAAACTACGTAACATGAGACAACATGCAGCTGTTTACCTGCCATGCGAAGTATTTGCTCTTTCTCATCCAGTCATTCATCCGTTTGTCCATTCATCCATCCATCTGCCACAGTGCTGTGGTTAGGCCAAGGATGGTCAGACCACAAAGGAAATATATTTTCCCGGCCAGTACTCTTTAGGTCATTAAACTGCTATTGAAAAGTGATTATTTTCAAATCAGATGTAAAATTCAAAACCTCCACTGTCTTACAGGTGAGAATCATCAATACAAGTGAAGAGAGAGAGAGAGAGAGAGAGAGAGAGAGAGAGAGAGAGGCGTTGAAATGTAGAAATACAACAGAATGTTGGCTTGGAGGATTTGCTCAACTCAAGATACACAAGTGAAGATACAGATACAGAGTGAGAGCAAACCTCAAAAAAATATTGTCATTTAAAAACATTTATTAGCATTTTTTTCAAGTGGATTAGTTGGTGAATACCTTTGAAAAGTCATAGCACATTGATCCAATAGATAAAATAAGCCAATCCTCGTGGATAAAATGAAATATTACAGTTCTAACCTTATTATAATCAGTTTAAAATACACCTATAAATCAAATCAAATCAAATTTTATTTATTAAGCCCGCATTTACAAATCAAGAGTTTGTCCCACGGGGCTTCGCAGGGTGGGTAACATCCTCTGTCCTTGGACCCTCAGCAAGGGTCAGGAAAAACAACCAGGGGAAAAAACCCTTTTAACAGGGGAAAAAAAAAAGAAAAGGTAGAAACCTGAGTGTGCGAGAGTCCATGGCGCCTCAGAGCACAACATAGGCAACTTATCATAGACAACATATAGGACAAGATTATAGCTCCTCGTCTCTTGGACCAAAGTCGTAGAAGTTAAGGTTAACAATCAACTACACATAATATAGGCTCTACAGGAATTCCCTGCCTGGACTTCCCTGAAGAAGAAACCCTTAGGAAACACCTAACACACAACTTAGAACCCTATCGACTGCACCTCTTTACCTAATGTCTCCATCCCTAAACAAACCCTTTCTGTAATCAATCCTCTGACCGGAGCTGTGGTTCATAGCCGGTGACTCAAACCATCCACTTCACGAGGAATCCTTCCTCGCCCTTAGGGAGAGTCCCAGGTGAGGGATCCACTCCCAGGACGGACAGACGTGCAGTTCGATGTTACAGAGAATGTTCAATGACAGTAACGATACAAACATTATAAATGTGAACGATTGAATGTTTATGTCCGTCTTTGCTTGGGTCTTCTCCGATTTCCGGGTTCGTCGCGTCCTCGTCTCCGTCTTGGCTTCGTCTCGTTCACCAATGGCGGCATTCGTGGAAAAACAGTTGAAAATTGTTTGAGAAGTGCATGTGGTTTCCTGAGTTAAATGTAGTGGGGGGGGGGGGCACAGGGTTTGTGGCAGGAGTGAGAGTTTGAGGGCATGGGTGCTCAATCTATGTGCTCATTCTTAAGTGCATGATGGGAAATTCCCCCCAGCAGTCTCAGCCTATAGCAGCTTAGTGTGGACTATTCAACTCAGGTCTGGCCTGATCTAGTTTTGAATATAAGCTCTGTCCGAAAGGTAAGTTTTGAGTCTCACCTTAAAGGTAGAGACAGAATCAGACTCCCGGACTGAAAGTGGGAGCTGGTTCCACAGGAGAGGAGCTCGGTAGCTGAAGGTTCTACCTGCTGTTCTACTTTGATTGATTCTGGGAACGAGCAGTCGGCCTGAGTTCAGAGAGCGGAGTGATCTATTTGGATGGTAGGGAGTGATGAGGTCTCTAATGTAGGACGGGGCTCGATCATTTAGGACGTTGTAAGAAAAAGGTAGGATTTTAAAATCGATTCTACTTTTTAGTGGGAGCCGGTGTGAGGAGGCCAAGGCGGGAGTTCTATGATCTGGTCTTCTGGTTCCAGTCGGTTTGTGAGCTGCAGCTTTCTGGACCAGCTGGAGGTTTTTCAGGGACCTACTGGGACGTCCTGACATTAAAGGGTCACAGTGATCCAGACGAGAAGTTACAAAGGCGTGGATTCGTTTTTCGGACATGATATTTTTGATTTTCTTAATATTGCGCAGGTGGTAGAAGGCTGTTCTTGATATCTGTTTGATATATTGGTCAAATCATAAGTCCTGGTCCAATAAACCCCCCAGGTCCCTCACAGAAGAGCAGGGGACGAGGCTGTTGCCATTTAAGGTCATTGTCTGATTGTCTGACATTAATGGGCTCATTTTAGGGTAATGGAAAAAAGAAAACATTTGGTGATTACAAATTCATGAAAATGTCAGGATGTAATTGTTTTGGAATATTTTTAGAAGTGACAAAAATGACCAAAATCTTACATACTGCACCTTTAACTGAAGCAGGAAGTGGAAAGTAGTTCTGACGTATATAGTAGAAGTAACACACATAATGTTATTTATTTTTTACATGATATCAAACACAATGTGAGACAAAACACACAATAGTACATTTGGATTCAATGAAATAAATGAATATACTTTGTATTACATACCATAGTGGGAGAGAGGTTTCATCATCTCATCATCACAATAATCATTAGGTTATTAAAAATATTATTCGATTGATATATTATTACAATTTACAAACGCGTGTTTTTCTGAGTAATTGATTTTTCGCTTTGTTTTTCTGGGTAATTATTTCTGTTTTCTGAGGAATTTCCCCCCACATTTGTCTGACTCATTTTTTCCTGTTTTTCAAACTCATCCCCCCCCCCCGTTTTTCATAGTAATTTTTGCGGAAGTAGATCATTCGGGGATGGGGGGGTTCAGGATTACTCAGAAAACAGGAAAATAAATACCCAGAAAAACAAAGCGAAAAATAAATGACATTGAAAAATATATTTTTTTCAAGTGAAAGCAATACGCTTCCGTAGATTTTTTTTAATGACTTTAGTGACATATTTAGCATAACAACAAATAACTAATGACAAAACCCGGTCACATGGGTTTTCCATAACTCTACCATTGACTCTGTGACGTCACTCTGTGGGCGTCTCCCCGATTAGCGGAAGATCAGCAGGTGCATCGGCCGCGGTATCACAACAAGCCGTTATCAGCAGCGCAGCGGTGCTGCAGGCCGACAGAGCACGAGGAGATACACAGGCCTGTTGATACGTTTTCACCACGGAGGAAACTTAACCTGTCATTTTTCTTTATTTTCTTTCTCTCTTTGTTCGGACGCTGCGGGGTGAGGAGGGAGGGCTGTCGACATGAGTCTTAACCAGAACAACTCGGAGTCCGGCGGAGTCATCATCAACAACAGTGAGAGGTAGCGTTAGCCGTCACATGCTAACTGTCAGCTACGTTGAACCAGCCTCAAGTTTTACTCTTACGACGTCACACTTGTACACTGACACTCGAAGGCAGTTCGCGTGTGTCGTCGTGAAATGGGAAATGTTAAATATTAACAACAGTTCCAAAACACGCGGCACAATTTTCACGATTAGCCAAAACACGACCATTCAACCGAAATGTCAACTTTACGCATTTGTTATAATCCCTATCCACTATACGCGTTTATTTTGTGCTTACTCGTGCTTTAAAAACAGGTGAAGTGCAAGCCGAATGAACGAGTTGAACATAATCAACATCGGAAGATATTTTATTCTTATTGAGAATGCTAACAGACAAGCAGGGCTACACAAGTTGCCACAATTCTACAGGAACGGAACCGGGTCTGGTTGTCGTGGCCCAGACATGGCCTTCAATCGGTGATTTCACCTGGTTACATTGTTAGATACATTTTGGTCAATTTACCATGAACCTGTATTTGTATTAACCACGTTTGATCAGTAGTATATCATTCACAATTGCGTTTTTTTACAGTCTTTTGCTTTAGCACGGAGGCCTCCTCTGGTGTATTAGAGCTTTTATATCCCAATAATCTAAATGGTCACAGTTATCAGTAATATTGTGGTATTGGAATGTGATATTTTACACATTGAGCTACAAACTGGAAGTCATTAGCATCAACATTCAATTGCCATATAGACACCAGTAAAGTACTAACCTAACTTGATATCAACATCAACACTGGTGAGGTCGTCCAGTATGTGCAAATAGGGTGAACATTATCTTTTTCTGTCAAAAGAGTTGAATTAGTAATGAGTATTCAAAACTAAAATCAACTATGGAAAAAAAGTAAATATGCTGAATTTGTCAGTCATGTATGAGTGCACCACTCAACTCACAGTTGTCCCCTCCCACCCCTCGAGTCCCCTGAGTTTGATCAGTTATTGAAATCTACCATAGTGTCTTCTACACGCTTGGCAGGCAAGTATGAGGTGAGAGGTTGGTTGTCCCCTGTGACATATAACCTTGTCACGAAAGGACAGTTATTCCAAGACGTGAACCTTTCATTTGCCTCATCTTAAATAAATGAATCAAATGTGCACAGAAAAGCAACACGACCATCATGAAAAGTTCTGTTCATGGAGGAACAACACAACCATATGTAAACGCATCCAATGCCACATGTTGACGTACAAATAACTCAAGTGCAGTGGAGGAGATGCAAAGCGTGAATGTTGACCAGTGGCAGTATAAGTACGAAATATCAGCTTTCGACAGCGGATGGTCTCAATTCTTAGCTTTGGTCAGATCAGCAGCAGCTCTCGCTTTCATAGTTCCGAGTAAATCACCCCGGTAACCACTGTATTCAAGTCATTCAGCTGTTATAAATTCAATGCAATCCACCACATGTTAGAGTAAGTGTCGGATTCTTCCGGGAAAAATACCAGAGCATAATACTACTAAACCCATTACAGCTGACCCAGAACTAGTAGTAAGCACGCGTAACTGGTTGCATGTAATTCTAATCCTTACAGTAAATGATGGGTCAGGCTTAGTAACAGGACAATTGCATAATTGATCTTATGTGACTTGTAATGATTAGTTGGAAATGGAATACCTGAAAATTGAAAGTGTGATGTAATAGAATCTAATAGTGAATTGTGACAATATTATTTTCTCTGATGAAACCGTTCTTGTCTGTGTTCTTCTCTTATTTCCTTCCCCAGTGTGTTGATGAACTATGATAATGTGGAGCTGGTTTTCTGTGACAGTGACAGGCTTCCTGAAGCCTTCAGAAAGAGCAAGAAGGGCAGCATCTACCTAACTCCGTACAGGGTGAGAGACCGGAGTCTGCCGTCTTATTCTGAGATTAATTTAGTCGGATTCCTTCATGTAACACTTTCAAAACTGGTGCAGTTGAGCCATATTTCTTAAGAGTAACATTTGAAAACAACACAAGCCTGGCTAAAAAGAAACATCTTTGTGAGATGACAATGCAGTACAAGATATGAGATAAACTGGAGCTAAATCCAGAGTCATACAACTAAGGTAGGTTGAATTACAAGCAAGATTAAAAGGGATGGTTTGCTTAATCGGATCTAGAATCAATTTTATAAAGAGGTGTAATGTGGGGCAGGTGAAAGTACTCAACAGAGAAATGTTTTGCCCTGTGGTTCTTAGATGAGATCGGGGGATTGATTTTAGGAAAAACTTAAGTGACCAGTGCACAACCATAGAACAGCTCCCAGTAGAGTTCATACCTCGGCCCAATAGTATTAGATTCAGTCGAGCACGATCATTAAAACCATCAGACGTCTTAAAGGGGACCTAATTTGCCCATTTAAGGGGCTCTCCGCTACGCGTGTCCCCTACGTTACATTTCAGAGTCTAACGAGCGGGATTGAACTGAGAAGTCCGAATCCGTGATTCCGTTTCTGTCTTTGCCGGAGTCGCGCGCTCCAAACGCATTATCATAGCGAACGCGGCTGGAGTGGCGTTCTCAGAGTGGATTCCGGGCTTAAAATATAGTTTGAAACAAACGTGTCCAGCAGACACCAACATATGTTTGTCAGAAGCAAACAAAGGAGCGTCACCGTGGGTAAAAACGTGTCGTTTACCTCGGAAATGACGACGGCCTTCTCCTTAACACGGGACATTGGGAGGACTTGCACCCACCCAAAGTTTTCCGGTAGAATAACTCCATCGACGATATAGAGGACAAGCTCTTGTCCAGTCGTCGTGCTCGTATGGATCAATTCCCCCGATTTTACTCATTTTCTTCGCGGTACCGAGCCTTCGGAACAGGGTCCAGCTCGTCTCGGTTCGATCCGTCGCCTTTATGTTTCGTAAGGTCAGTTTATCTCCGTGTTTGTTCCTCTGTGTCGAACTCGGCGCTGACAACAAACTACAACAATGGCGCCGGCGGCCCACAATGCACTGCGATATCACGTGCCCTTTCGAGCCGAATAGTCAGGTTGGAGAGTGCTGCTGTTTGATTGACATCCTCCAGTGCAGACACACACACACACACACACACACACACACTTTGGTGACGTCATTAATGGATCTGTGTTGCAAAGCGCGCCTTTGACTTTTCTTGCTGAAGCTGCCACCGTTTTTGTTAAATGACTCAAACATACGTTTCGGTCATTTTATACGGTTTCAACCATCTTATCAGTGATACTTCTACACCATGACTTTATCTAACTCAAGACAAGACCAAGTAGGTCCCTTTAAAAAGGAGTCAGATCCAAATTGAAAGTGAGTGTGTTGATTGAATATGTGTATATGAAGTATTTCTTTGAGAGTACGTGAAACTGCCAGAATGACACCAAATGTTAAAGGAAGCAGTATTCTTGGATGAGTGCCAGAATTGAATCCCCCCCCGCCCACCCCACCACCCCCGACCCAGACATCCTATCACTAAATCATGGGAGCGATGCATCCTGTCGTCAGAGCATAGTTGCGCTTGTTTCGAGTCGATACAAACGGCAAACAGAAAAGCGCGAGACATTAAGCCGGGTAGTGGCGGCTGGCGTTTGAGTCCACAGTCATGTTGACGTGATGCGATTGTCCCCCTGTTTTTTTTTTCCTCAGGTGATCTTTTTAGCCAAAGGCCGCGACGCCCTGCAGTCTTTCATGATGCCCTTCTACCTCATGAAGGGCTGCGAGATCAAACAGCCTGTGCTGGGAGCCAATTACATTAAAGGCAGCGTCAGTGCAGAACCTGGTGGTACGTCAATAGTACTAGTTTACCGAGTTGAGCTCACCGTGGCGCTTGTGCGTACACACATTCTGTGACCAGCGGCTAGTTCCTGCTAATGTGCATTTCCCCTCGCAGGCGGCTGGGAGGGCAGTGCTACGTTCAAGCTCATCTTCGCTGCAGGGGGAGCTATTGAGTTTGGCCAGTGCATGCTGCACGCGGCAGCTCAAGGTACAATGGGTTGTTGACCTGTACACGATTCCTCCATCTTGCTTAAAATCGTTCTGCTTTTATTCATTGGTTTGGATTCTAAACGTGTCCAAATACGTCTTATGTATTTTTTATTTTTTTTCCCCGTTCACCTTTCCTCTCACCCCATCACATGCATCAGCATCCAGAGGTCAGCCAGTGACTCCAGGGTTCGGCGGCTGCCCCTATATGGCTAACGGAGGCTACGCCTACCCACCGCCTCCCCCTGCTAATGGGATGTACCCATCTGCGCCTCCACCTGGTTACTCTTACCCCAACCCTCCCCCTCCAGGTAGGAGGTGCATTCGTCACTCGGAGATCTCCCCGAGTTTTCCGCTCCTTCTCATCTCTGTGTCCCTGCCGCCCAGGTGGATTCTACCCCAACCCTCCGGCGTTCGACGCCTCTGCCGCCTACATACCTCCACCCCCGTACTCTGCTCCTCTGGGCCAGCAGGCACCGCATGACCCGGACCTCCCGTCCTCAGCAGCAGGTGAAGCGTCTGGATCCGTCAAGCACAATACAAATGAGCAAAGACGAAGGCTTTGATCCTCGGGAACACAAGATTTAGCTTTTGGAATAATAATTTAGTTCACGTAAAGTTTAACTTTTTGAGCTGATTAAACATTTTTATTTTATCTTGAAATCTTTGAGTCCAATGATATCAACAATCTTTATTTTTGATACCTTTTTAAACCAGTGACAGGGTACGTCAGGATCAAATATTACTCAGTAGTGCAATAAAAACTAAATTGATAAACGAGAAACATTGAGAGAATAGTAAAGAATCCTGAAGTTTCCTCCAATTATTATTCATATTTAGATTATAGTTTAATTCACCTGCAATGCTGCTGCTGTGCTTCAATTTGGTACTTAACCATTTTGTTTAAACATGAAGATTTTATTTAAACTACAGTGAAAAATAAGGACTTAAAAAGTCATTAATATAATAATGAAACTTGTCATTTAACCCCCTGACATTGAATAAATTCCTTTAAAATGTATACCAAAAAAGAAAGTTCTTTCCTCCTTGAAATACTTTATTGGCGCTTCAGTCCTAGTCATAGCTACCAAATATTTGATCGTATTAACCCCTTGACTGCCAGTTTTGATAAATTCACTGATATTACATATGTCACCGATTTACATGTATTTTTTTTTTAAAATCTAGCCTTTCACCACCTTAGTGGACAGAATATCCATGGCTCAAAACCGCTATGAAACTATGGCAAATATAACCCCTCACATTATTTAGCTGTCTGAAATAAAGCAAAAGTACAAACTGAATTCAAAATAAGGCAAAAATAAACAAAATGGAAGAGAGATGGTAGGTGACGCGTGTGCATACCTGTCAATGAGAGGTTCGATTGGTGATTATGTTTGTATGTCTTTCATAGAGGCACTGCACAATGTCTTTTCTGTGGCTTTTTGCCAGGCCTGGAAACACACGCTCACAAACGCGAGGACAACTAAACAAAAACTCCACTCCATGATGTAACAGTGCCACCACAGAAAACCACAAAAACTAAGATGGAAAAAGAGGTCAATGTAATATTGAACAGTAAAAATGATGCATTTTTAAGTCAGGTCCTCAGAGTGAAATGATAAAAGCATGGGATACAAAACGTTATGTCCTAATAACGAGGGGATCGAAAATCATGGTTGTCATGGGTTATAAAAAGAGATATAAAAAGAGATTGAAATATTGAAATTAAAAATATCCCTAAGGTGTCTCGAGGGTTACGTTTTTAAATTTTATCAACAGTCGCAGCGTAGGATTGAAGCGAGAATAGTGGATACAGGTATGGAGTGTCTGTTGTCATGGAGTAGTAAGGTGACCTCGAATTAAATTGTAATAAATAGGAGCTTCTTTTCCCGTTTTCAAGACTTCCGAGGGAAAGATTCCTCCCTCTGCTCAGTCATAGATTTGTAGAAGCCACTGCTAATGGCCTTTTTATTGCTATGCTCTCAATTGAACTCTCCTCTCATCTACGATTCCAGTTCCCTCTCTTATCTAGTGTCAACAACGGCTCCTCGGGCTTGATTTCCTCCCGTCGTCTCAAATACCTTCGCGGTACGATGTGTACGTGTTTAATTCAAGTGCCTCTTCTCGTCTCTGCCTCTCTGTCTTTCCAGCGGACGCCAAAGCAGCGGAAGCTGCAGCAAGCGCCAGCAGCCCCGCGCTGCCTCCGACACATGTGTACCTTCCACATGTAAGTGATCGTCCCTCACTCCGCCGCAAAGCCGCTGTTCAGCTGATCTGTCAGCGTGCTTCCTCTTTTACGAGGAACAGACAAAGGTTCGGTGTGTATGCCTCAGTGGCATCCTGCGGTGAAGTTTTACATGGCAGCAAATCAAAGTGTTTGACTGAACCTTTATTTGTCTTCAGATTTAAAAAAAAAAAAAAATGTACAGAGCCAGTGATTTTTGCCCCTTCTTGACCACTGTAGAAACGATGGTGAGGATATAAAGGTTACAAAAACACACGGCCCTCGTATTTTCAGATCCTATCACACGTGTGAAAACATTATGTTGAATTTCTGCTGATGGAGCCATTCAAATATATTTAGTGGCATCTAGTGGTGAAGTGGCATGTTGCCTCTGAAACGCCCTCGTGTCATCCCCTCTCCTCCAAACACGGTGGATGGTAACCTTCAGTTATCATGACATTTTCATCATTACACTTCAAGGGTGTTTGTTTAGTTTGTCCATTGGTGGCCACCGTACAAATGTAGTGGTGCAACATGGTGGCCTCCATAGAGAGGACATGCTCCTGGTGTAAATATAAGGGCTCATTGTGGATATATGAAAAACAATGTTTCAAAAATGTTTTTTTTTTTTTTATTTAAAAAAAAAAAGGTACAAAATCATGTATGTGAATTGAATTTGGTCTCATTTTACAACGCTCTCTCCTCTCTGTAGGACAAGCCTCCTCCTTACTCTCCTCCAGAGGACAAGAAGAACCAGTAGATGTGTTCCACTCACTCTCTTCCCTCTGGTTCTCCTTTTACTAACCGGGCACCAAGTTAATTTGTTTTCATCGTCATTCCTTCTCTCTCGCTCTCTCTCTCTCTCTCTCGCTCCCTCTCCCATCTTCCTGCTCTGCTTTCCCCTCTCTCTCTTTGGTCTGATCCAACCCACCTCGACCTTCAAACCCCTCACATTCCCTCCAATAATAATTCAGATGAATTCTTCAGCTTCTTGTCTCCTCAGAAGACCCTTCAATCGGAGGTAGTGATGAGTATTAGCAGTCCCCTGTGGGACCCCTGTCGAAGCAGAGGTCTGGGTGTTGGCACTTTTTTCACTTTAGTTTGAGGAGCACATCGGAACGTTAGCATTTTATCGCCTCGTGTCGGAAGAATCATTTCGTCATCGTAAACTCATGTTGAATCTTCTCTGAACCAAACCGAACGATTCCTTGGCTGTTTCAACCGGATGCAAGCTGAGCGCAGTCTTTTATTTTTCTATTATTTGTGTGTACAGGCTTTTAATATTAGACTTCTTAAGATGAGATATATTCCTGTAAACCTAGAGCGGAAGGAAAAAAAATACTTTGTAAAGACAGCGGCTTTAGCAGCAGGGTTGAGAGTGGCCACGCAGATTAGAGCAGCCGAGCTCTGATCCCAGATTAAGAGCAAAGAGTGAGGGTGGCCAGGACTGGGGAGGGGGGGCGCGGCATCCCACCCAGGGGGATAATCTGTAAAACAGCAGAGCAGTCATTCACCAAGTGACATCACTTCCTGTTTAGTTCCTGCCAACGTGCTTCACCTGTCATTTGCCGTGACGTGACGTCATCGCCGTCCTAACGGGTCCGTCGCCTCCGTCTGTGGTTGTGAAACATTCTCGGTCACGTGATCCGAGCATCTCGCCGTCCCTCCTTTACGCCCATCTATCTTTGAACTGTATTACTGTCGACTGGCTAATTATTTGCACTTTTCCGAATGCTATGCATCGAGCTCCCGTGCGCTCCGTCATGGCTGTGTACAAAATAACAATGATGATAAACCTCTGTATTTATTCCAAACTAATTTATTGAAGAATTAATGTAAAATGGCTCCAGCAAGAAAACAAAGCATGATCTCAACTGATGCATGTGTGCATTGGATTGCATTTTATTAAATGGATCTAGATTAATGTCAAACAGTGCCGTTTGCCTTTTGTTAATACACCGACAGTCGCTATTACATGTTGACGGTTATCCACGCTGCTGCATCTCTAACTGAGGAATCCTGTTTTCATGTAATTTGGCCAAATGGCACAAGAAGTCTGCACTTTCACCAACGTGTACAAATCCAAATTCCCAAACACTGGCGTAGGACGTCCTGAAAAAGTCCTGGATTTCACAGCTGGACTTTCTGCTCAAAAATAAAAAATAAATAAGAGAAATCTCCCATTAAAATGTCTCGAGTACAGCAGGTCAGATGTCAGCATTACAGGTTTCACACAGTTCAGGCAGGGCCAGTAGTTTGTGCATCCATGAGTTCCACTTTCACTCACTATGCGTTGCATATGTACCATGCATTTTTCTTCAATCACTTGTAGCACCTTAGATTGAATTGTACTTCAAGTGGAGCATCAATTGAAGCCAATTGTTTGTTTATATCATAAAAAAACTTGGAACTCAGCCAAGAGATGAAACAAAGAAGAATGTAAAAAAAATTCTGCAGAGACGAGATTTATGCAACTATCCATGTAACGGAGAAAATTCTGAGATTGCAAATGAAGTCATACTATTATGCAAATTAAGTTGTAATTTTCAGATGCATCTGGTTGTGGAGGAATATAGGAGGATTCATATTTTGGTAATTTAGGAAATGCTTCATAGCAAATGTGACAAATATGTTTTGGAGAGTATTTCAAATCAAGTTTTCACTTACTGAACATATAAATGTAAATGAGAACTGAAGGTTGCCATAGCTTCTCCTTCATGCTTGGTAGGGAATGGTGAGGTTTTGGATATTAAACTAAGTTTCCATTAGATTCCACCAGGCACATTAGCACCACATTTTAAGTACCAGGGTCTATTCTGAAGAAAAGGAGCTTACGGGCTGAGCAAATCTCTTTTGTGGAGGAGGACATGCGTAGTACTGGTCGTATTCGAGGTTACCACTGTGTTATATATCAAATGATCAGGAAACGAGAATAGCTCTGGATTTTCTATCCGGGAGCGGTACTCCAGGCCACACATTCTCCTTTCACCTTATTTCATAGTTGTCTTCTTGGTTCTCATACAAGTATCATTAAATGACACTAATTCTTATTGTAGTATGACTTCGCAATCTCTCAAATCTCCTTCCTCGTCGTGGCTCTCGTACTCTGCTATATCGCAAGCTGTGATCATGATGTTGTTTCAAAGTGAAAACGTTGAGCACCAGGAAAAGAATCAGTTGACCAAAACAGGCTCCTGTTGTTCAAATGGCTTCTGATTGTTTTTAAAACTACTACTGTCTAATATTTCTGCTGCTCTGGCTAACGAGCCATTTACAGATGCGTCCTGTTCTTGTGGGGCAGAGACGGGAACGACACAGTTTTTGTTTTCTACCGTTGATCTTCTGCTCTTTTCATGATGACAGTTTTTGTTAGCGCCTTCTTAAAAAGGCGCACAACCCATTTCTTACGGCCAGAGATATGAAACCCCTACTGGTGTGACGTATATACACGGCATGTTCGAAAACATCATGGCTTTTATATCACGACTGCACCCATTCCCCTTCGATGGAAATGATAGAACCGGGGCAGCGCGAGAAAGTGCGCAGATGCTCTGGACACTTGTGTTCACACGTGCATGACCTCGCTCCATTTGCACGTCTGACACGAGTCTCTGGGGTCAGTCGAGAATTCAGTCGCCAGGACCCAGATGCGTGTGTGTGTGTTTCCCAGTCAATCACTTGTCGGTAAACGTGTGTAATAAATTCCCTTGTTCTAGATCCAACTCCAGTCCAGTGATCTGACTCTCTGAGTGGAGAAGCTTCTTCTTCTCTACCTGAAAGCAAGAGCATCTATCTACACCGACAACTTACTCCTACATATAATAGAGAAAACAAAAAAAACAAACAAAAATAATGACATGGTGTCATCAAACTAAAATCATTGGACCTTGAAGGAGAAATACCCTGAAAGTCACTTCTCCTGCTGAGCACATTTGAAGAAAGTCATCGTGAAAAGATGAAAAATGGCGATCCGACGTAGAGTCACCTAGTGGCCACGTTTGAGAGTGCTGAGCATTTGACCAGTCATGTGGAGCAGAGGGTGATGCTGACGCCCTCTCCTATCCAGCAGGCGGGGAACAGCTCCTGGGTGAAGGCACAGTGGAAGGCGTGGAGCCTCGTCTGCCCATCGCCATAATAGGTGAGCGTCCCCGCCTCGTAGTCCAGCAGCATGCCGATGCATCGGTGCTGCGAGGAGCCCGCCAGCGTCTCCCGCCGGCCGTTGTGCCAGGCGCTGAGATGATGCTCGTCCAGCTGGAGGCTCCAGGACAGTTCGTTCATACCCACCATGCACCGCTTGCCTTTCTCCTTCCTGGGTATGGCCTCGTAGGTCACCTGTTGAGAGACGGTCCAAATGAGTGAAGCCGCCAAAATGGACTGTGGACATGTCGTCCAGATTCTATACTACTTTTTTTTTTACTACTTTTTATTACGAGTTTGGCAGCGATTGCTGAGATGTCTCGAATGTAGCAAATATCCATTGGGTTAAATACGATGTAAATGTAAAAATGGGGGTCTGCAACTTTGACGATTATACAGTTTGATTTGACTGAATAAATGCAAATTATATAAAAATAAATGTATGTGGTCAGTCCACTGGAAGACCAAGAAGCATTATTCTTAGACCATTCAAACACAAGGCCCAGATTATTCCACACAACAGTCGCTGTTATATCTCGTTGGCTTTGAATGATTTCGGTGAACAATCATCAGGTCGTGACTGTGACTCTCTGGCAAAACCGAGCCACAGAGAAACTTGTGGGAACTTGATTATTTCATTTGACAGTGTCTGAATGTGACCTGAGCCTGATGTTTCCAACGATTACAGGCACATGCAGCATTACAGTAATCGTTATCAGCTGGCATTTAATTCCTAACATTGTGTTCAAACCCATATCTAAGAGGATTACACCTTTAAGAGACAGTTTGGTCTCAGGAATAACCTAAATATTCCAAAACAACAAACAATCCCCTCTGTTTTAGCTGCACAGTGACTTTACTGCTGAGACTGTATCAGTGTAAAAGGTATGGACTGATAAAAAAAACAAACTCAACTTTCAGTGTTGTGTCTATCTGCACCATGTCTCCCTGGTGTTGCTGTCGGTGGGCAGAGGAGGAGGGGCCACATTTGACTGGTGACGAATACCAACCCAAAAAAATCCTGCTTACTACACCTTTAAACTGACGCATTCAAATGTAAAAACCCCCATTATCAATGCCCCCCCCCCCCCACCCCCGAGTGTGAGGAGTCGTGTGTTTACCCCGAGGTAGGCCCAGGGCTTGGACACCTCCAGCTCCCAGTAGTGCTGCCCGTGGGTGAAGCCCTGAAAGCAGAGCACCTGCCAGGTGTGATCGAAACGGGACTCGTGGACCGGGACAGGACGGGGCCCCGATGTCAGGTGCTCGGCCCTTCGGTTTTCTTGAGACAGGGACAGATGCCCGTTGGCTGTGCGGGGGTCAAAGGTCAGGGAGCATCGGTCTGTGACGACAAAGAGGTGGAGGATGGAGATGGAACAAAATCATGAGACGGCGATCTTTTAACTTGAACCGAAAGACACAGGGTGACCTCGGTTCATTCAGAACTACTTCCTCCAAACCCACGGGCGCGTTTCATGGCGGAACCT
The DNA here is from genome assembly GCA_016785325.1 of Chascanopsetta lugubris. NCBI lineage: Eukaryota > Metazoa > Chordata > Actinopteri > Pleuronectiformes > Bothidae > Chascanopsetta > Chascanopsetta lugubris. The sequence continues at coordinate 39,428 of JAFBJT010007679.1, forward strand.
TTGGAGGGACTTGTCAAAGAAAGAGCACTTACAAGCGCTGAGGCCCTCCTTCCCACCAGGGTGACAAGGAGCTGCTGGACTGGGAACCACAGCCCCAATTGGCCTCTTATCCTGCGGGGAACCTGGACACCAGCAACGAGAGTAAGACCATCAGAGCTAAAACTGGGGGGGGAAATGAGGTTAGGGTGGTCCGTAATCCAAACAGCCGGGTTACCGTCTTTGTCCTGAGCCACTGCAGTGCACACGGCTTTCTCCAGGTCCTCGCACACCAGCTTGGAGACGCGGGACAGAACTTCGGTGACACCGTTTAACCGATCGTGGAGGTTGGGTGTGACGTCCGTGGGGATGATCTTCAAACGGGGAACCTCGATGAGCATGGATTCCTGTCAGGTGACATAAGAATGAGCGGGAGCTGCGCCGCTTTTCACTTTGCAGAGTGCAATGCGGTCGGACCGCACACTGAGCCGCTCAGACCTTGATGAGCTCCGTATCAGCCAGGGTGTGCGCCGCCGCTATCTGCTCCTGGCTCTGTCTGAGCCTCTGAGAATGCTCTTCCAGTTCGGCCAGTCGTGACTCCGCCTCCGTGATGGCCGCCGCTCTCTGCTCGTTGAGGAAGTGCTCGGTGGCTTCCTGCTTGTCAGCCAGGAGTTTCATCAGTGAGGAGAATTTGACCTTCACCCAAGTTGAGGTCTGCTCAAGAGTCACCTGTGGACGGCGCGACAATGAATCCCACTTGAATCGATTCAGGTTTACGAGATATGAAAGATTTCTTTCACTTCATTTCACGCAACATCTGGGAAGCCAACGGGTTCAGAGGTTCGTTCTGGTTGTACCTGAACATTTGTTGCGGGCTCATTAGAAGTTGTGTGTGCGCAGAAAGAATATTTAAAGGCCAGAGTTCCACTGAAATGTGTAAATAACTATGAGCGAGTTGCCGAGAGTGATGAGACATTGAGAGTTGATACTGTCTTGGAAACATTCCTCTCATCTCTGAGGAGTGAAGGAGACACACGGTATTTGTTTCAGTCTCCCTGATTGAATTGACTTTGACTTTTCACTCAGATGTGTTTGGAGCTTCCAACGCATCCATGTCCTGGTATTTTGAAGAAGTTGGAAGTGAGGGAAGATGTTTCACTTCTCACCCAAGGGGTCTCATCAGTTCTTTTCACATGTGCCGACCAGACCTGCTCGCTAAAGGCACGATGAAGCTGCTTTTCACCAGGGTCCTGTTTAGGCTACACTAGACTTGTCGAGGGTATTAACGGGGCTTTAGGGCACTCTACACAAAAATGAGCTTTCAGTGACACCAGTGGAAGCCAAGTGCAGTCTGCAAAGATCCGAGCGCAGTGAGATATTTTAAATACGAAGACCAAACGATAGCTTGTGTTTGAGTTCACTGATTTAGTCAACTTTGATGACTGCATTTGTGTGTGTGTGTGTGTGTGTGTGTGTGTGTGTGTAAGCCAGCTGTGATGGGATCACTCAGAATGAATAATGTTAGTTCCAGGTGCGGACAGATCAAAAAGACAGGCTTCAATCCGGGGCTTACCTTAGCTTGATTGATGTTCTCGGCCAAGTCCTTTATACTTTTCTGCGTCTCTTCAATGAGTTTCTCCACTTCCTTACCCTTCATCTCTAGGTGCAGCTGTAAAGATAATACACGCGTTACACCTTTGAATATTTGCGATCACACCGGGTTCGATTCCATGATCGTTTTAACCAAGCACAAATGTTCTCATTTCGTAACGTTACCTCCTGATTCTCCCTTTCTGTCTCCAACAGGACCTTCTCGTGTGTGCCACACTCTGAGATACCGCACTCGCAGCACACTGACATCTTGTCCTGTCTGCAGTAATAAACCAGTGGCTTTTTATGGCGATCACACAGCAGCATGAGTCTGGCCCCGTCGTTCCCCCTCATGATCGATTCCCTGCAGGAGAGCCCACAGCTGTTCGCTGCCTCGGTCAATACAGACAGGGACACGTTGCGCTTGAGGATGGGCCTGTTGTCGAACTTGTGGTTGCAGATGGGGCACTGAGGCCCGATGTCGGCCTTGCTCTTGGTGTCCCAATGAACAGTGATGCACTTCTCACAGAAGGTGTGACCGCAGGGGATGGTCACGGGGATGCGGAAACGGTCCAGACATATGGCACAGGTCAGGTTCGAGTTCTGAGACTCCATCTCTGAGGAGAGAGCAGACACGTCGATGAGAGAAGAGGATGGTCACCTGACTGTATTTATGGTGCTCTCCTCAAGCTTCCTTAAAGGTGCAGTGTGTAAGAGTTCGCTCATTTTCGTCACTCCTAAAAATATTACAATATTACAAGTAATACAGATTATTACAACTTTTCCTAAATTTACAAATTGACATCACCTGAATGTATTTTTTTTTTCTCCATTTCCCTTAAATGAGCCCATTAAAGTATATTTACATCAGGAGCTGGTCCTCTCTCCGCCATGTTTCTAGAAGCCCAGAGTGGACGTACTAAACATCTTTTGAGTTTGAATGAGAACTGAAGTCGACCAGAGGTTCTCCTGCATGTTCAGAAGGGTGAGGGTGAGATTAGATCTAGATTTCACCAAACCTTACATACTGCACCTTTAACATTATCTAAAGGGTAGGAATTGCAGTTGCAGTGACTCTCAATATAAAGCAATACACAATACATATAACACAATAACACTAATAAAAACATATAACTGACTATTACAGCTAATATATATATATTGTGGAATTTTTTACTGTGGAGTTGACTGTGGAACTTTATGACACACCCTGACATGTGTCTAACAGATGAAGTAGAGTGGAGGAATTTTAACCCAATGTCCCAAACTAAGATAAACAATGTAAAATAAAAAAGTGTCTGTAACTTGCCAATGACCAAATGTGGCATCATTTAAAAAAAAGAAAAGTCCATAATCTGGCAATAGTACAAAGTGCAATGAACAACTATAATAATATTGTTATCTGGCACCTGCCAATCTTAAAACATATCTCTTGAGTCTGTACATAATGGTATTTTGTCCCATCTCAACATTCCATGTACCTGTCTCACTTTACAGCTGTTATTCTCTTTTGTCCGTCTTCCTCACAATAAACCATAACAAACGTCTCTGCCTAAATTGGATAGTCAATATTCACATTTGCATTTGTTTAAAAAAATATTTTTGCTTGTGTTTCGTGTCTTGCTTAAAGGTGCAGTGTGTAAGAGTTGGCGATATCTAGAGGTGAAGTCGCATGTTGTATCCATCACCTCACCCTCACACTTCTGAGCGTGCAGATGAACCTATAGTCGACTTCAGTGGTCATTTAAACTCAAAGGATGTTTAGTATGTCCACTCTGGGCTACTGTAAAAACATGGCAGCCCCCGTAGGAAGGACCTGCTCCTCATGTAAATATACATTAATGGCCTCGTTTAAGGACAGAGGATACATAATAATACCGTTGGGTGATTATAAATTCCTTAAAATATCAGTATCATTTTGTAATGACAATAATAAGTGACAACAGTGACCAAAGTCGTACACACTGCACAAGCTTTAAGAGCAAAAGATACCACACTCTCTATGAGACAGACTGTGGCTGTGTGAATAGAGGCTGTGCAGAGGTTGATTGGATGATACGAAGTCTTTTGTCCTTACTATTTCCTTCAAAACTTAACTTCATTAGCCGTTTATTGTTTTTGCCTTTAATAATGTCATGATGTTTGCTGTTTTGATTAGTGTTATATCTGATTGGTGTCAATGGAAGGCATCCACACAATCGGGCAGTGTTATCATTATGATGATGATTACTACTGTTAGTGTGTCACAACCCGTAACCAAGCTTAATGTCACTGTATTAAGGTGTTACTATCACATATAGACGCTTTTAATGCAGAAATCATTTACAAAAAATGCACTTAAAAGGATATCTTTATGTGCTCTTTATTCTGCTATGACAACAATACACGAAAACAAGGCTACGGCTAACTGTAACGTAAGCTACCACACACATTTACTTAGCCTGTTGGAGACAGAAGCTAACGTTAGCCTGGGCTCAGGTCTGTTAGCTAGGTCTCACTATTCAAACAATGGTGTACACATTAAAACCGGCCTCGTTGTTTCATTGTAAAATAACTCACAGTGTCACGAATACACACCATTCTAGATACTATATTATATACTATATACATCTTACCACGTCAGACGATTAATTTGCGCATAGCATCTGGCTGTGAATCCAGAATATCGATAGATGAAGCTTCCCTGATGACGACAGACGCAAGAATGGACGCATTCACGTACAGTCGGGAATATTGAGAAGCACAACGATACCATTCAATACGTTACTGCATTTGAAACAACATTAAACCTAGTTATTACCTCGGTGTTTCAATGAATTAATTGATTCCATTCCTCTCTTATCAATAGTTGTATCGACTATAAAGCTCTAAATTGTGTGTATATATGTATACATATATATATGGACATGGAGAGAGATAAAAAAAAAGAGCAACATCAAAGTAACACTGCATCTTGTGCCATGACTACGTAAACACTGCCATCTTGTGGTCAATTAGAGAAACTATTATATTTCAGTTTCGAGTTTACAATTATTTTTTTGGGAAATGTTTTATGCAATTGTGACACGTTTGGTCTGAGAATCAAATGGCTATGCAAAGCAGAAACTATACCACTTCAGCAGTTTTAAAGTTTGAAAATTCACCATATTTTAGACTGATATTTCAATCCAAGTCCACTGTTTATTGATACGAATGTGAATATCGAGTTATTCTAAATGTACAGTACCTGAATCTGACGATTGCTCTCACGCGTCTAATGGTGAAAACGGATCAAACTCAGTCTACGATCAAAATTCACGGAGCGTTTATGCTCCTCTCGGCCACCGTACATTTCGGAAGTAAACGCGTAGTCCAAGATGGCGCTGTGCTCAGTATGCACCTTCGCGCTGAGAGCTGGGACAGATTTAGGGGTCAAGAATGCCAGAACGTTTGTCACAACAGGTAATATCACTTCATTTAATCAATTATTCTGCGTTTAACTACAGGAAGTTCGTTCCCTGGTGTCAGTGTCGCACATAGTGTGCGCAAGTCCCATGTAACCTCCATGCATGCGGTCACAACCCGGAGAGGCTAGTTACCAAACTACATAGGAAAAACCTAACATTTAACAATAACAGACGAGCCTCGACTGCACTGATTGTGCTGTGTTTCTTATTCATCACTTAATGTTGACACTTGAATCTGACTTAACCTTCCGGTCAACATTCTTTCGTTGAGGATGCGTAGTGAGAGAAAAACTTAATAAAGTAGTTATCATGTAACGCTCCCTCGAGTAGCTGTATCTATATAATTATCCAGGAATTATTCAATCAGTTATTCAATTTTATGCTTGTATCTTACCTCGTGATACTCTCTCTCTCACACACACACACACACACACACACACACACACAAACACAGGTACACACACAAGGATGATAA